>WSYH01004247.1:0-55558 GCA_036426205.1 Ascaphus truei
CACACACACACACACACACACACAGTACTTTTCGAAATAAACCTACGTTTCTATGAAAATGTAAGTTTTTTTTTTTGCGGCCCACCTAGACTTAAACCTTGTTTATTTGGCCCTTGTTAGCATTTGAGTTTGACATGCTTGGTCTAAACCATAGTGTGATATTAAAATAAATTAAAAGCCGCTTCATTACCTTAGCGGCTAGCAAGGAAATTAAGGGGTTAAACCAGAGTACCTGGTTTATTGTGAGTATAGGGGGTGGATGAAGGGGTTAATTGCCCCAGTGTGGGTGGTTAGGCTTTTTTGTCGTGACGTTACATCACTACAAAAAAAGGAAACGCATCACATGAAACATCATGTACCATGTGATGGCTTACCTTTTTTTCTTGGTTAAGTGACATAATCGTAAAGGGAGGGAAGCAATCAAATGGTACATCCACCAATTGGATTGGTGATGTACAATTTGTCAGTCACATCTTACGTCACATGCATTATATAAGGCTTGTCAATCAAAAATATAGGTATATGCTGCACACCAAGTAATTAGGTAAACAAGATACAGTTACTGGTGCTCCTGGTTCCAAGGAAAATCTGTGACAATAAAGAAAAAAGACAAAAGATGAGGGGGAGCAAATAAAAACCCAAGGACCCACCCCCCTCGATCTATGCTCACACCATTGATGAGAATGCATACTGTAACTTGGTGATAAATCTGTCTGATTACCAATGATCAGAAATTGAATTATCTGTGCTATTAAAAGGAGTCTCCTTTGTTCATACCACCAGACTAAATCCTTTTGACCTACAAGTACTGCACCGACACACGTTATTCGAGCAAATACCCAGTATGTACCTGGCAGATACCTGGAATGCGCCGCTCCTCACCTCTGACAAGCCCCGTTGCATTTGCCTTCCCAGCCTGGGTTCATGCCTGGCTGACGGGTGGCTGATCTGTTAAATGATAATGATTAGGATTTAATAGGCTGCAATGCTTCGCGTGTCTACCAGATGGCATAAATTCATGAATTGTAATGCAGTATATATATATATATACTGTGCAGTATTGCAGCCAGCGGGAATAAAATGCTTCAATCCCTGCCTGGAAAATAACCCAATGCACTCGGGCAGAAAACAGTCACAAACCTCAATACACCCGGGTATACCCGAATTCGTGGGACTAGCCAAGCTCGAATAAAGTGTGTCGCCAGTGTAGCAACAACAGAATCAACAGGTACAGAAGAACCCCAACATTAACTCTCGGTATGTAAATTGAAATCCAAATTAATAGTACATTTTAAGCATATGACTGTGTCTTTATGAGATTGGTTAAAAATTATGTTACAAAGTACCTTAAGAAAAAGCGGTCTACACATTTCAACTTAACATTGAAAGAAAAAGATTCCCTGAAAAAAATTGTCAACTAATAAAGAGATTATTTTGAAAAAAGCAGATAAAGGGGAGCGCTGGTGCCTATAAATTATACACAGTATAAAATGGAAGAACTTAGACAATTGGAAAATGAAGACTGTTATACCAGACTTAATTATGACCCTACATTAGAATACCAAAAATAGGTAAGGGGTATTATTCAGCTGGGATTGAACAATTGCTGGATTAATGAAACAGAGGCAGACTTCTTAAAAATGAAGAATCTACGATGACCTGTATTCTATTTGTTGCCGAAAATACATAAAAGTCTCCAAATTCAACCAGGGAGACCCATTATCTCGGCAACAAACTCAATGAGCCAACCCTTGGCGGATTTTGTCGATACCTTTCTGCAACCTCTTCTCATCAAAGGTAAATCGTATGTTAAAGATATCTTTGATTTCCTAATAAAAGTAAAAGCAAGACCAATAGATTGGAAAGACATTCTCTTAGTCACCATGGATGTCACTAATTTATATACTGTACTATAACTCCACATGATAAAGGACTCAAAGTAAAAGAACACAGGTTTACTGAAACACAAAAAGGGAATCCACCTGTGAAGTATTTAAGGTTATTACTTCATTTTGTTCTTTAGAAAAATCTGTATTTCTATCTTTACAAAAAAAGTTTGAGAATACATTCTATTTACAAACCACAGGGACGGCAATGAAGAGCAATGTGACCACTTCAAATGCCAACCTTCACATGGCTTAATTTGAGAATAATTATATCTATAATACACTATACTTACTATAAAAAAATGAACTTTTACTGCAGGTACAGTATATAGACAATATCTTCTTTATTTGGGAAGGACAGTCTAATGAATTAATTGACATTTTTAATTACTTGGATGGTCTTTCAACGGCAGTACATTTTACTAAAAGTTGGAGTGAAAAACAAATCTCTTTCTTAGATGGTTGTACGTATAAACATATGAAGATGGGAAATTACATAGCGATTTATATCGCAAACCCGCAGATTGGAATGCCACACTCTTTGCCATGAGTTTTCACCCTGAAACACTAAAGGAAATGCTGCATTATTCCCCGAAAATCAGGGCATCACATATTGTAGCTAGACCTCTACAACTGGAAGAAATGCTTACAGAGATAAAAACATGCTTCCTAAATAGAGGGCACAATGAATTCCATCATAGAGAAAGCTCCCACTAAGCAACCAATCATCACATCTGAGACTAAAGATACAGAAAGGATCACTATTGTAACTTAATTCCCCTTTTAAAATGTTTTATTCAAAACCACTGGAACATCTTACAAGTTGATGATACATTTGGCCAAGCTTGTAAGAACCCCCAAGATTTGCATACATGAGAGGGAACATTTTGAAAGATATGCTCACTAAAGCAGATAGGAAGGAATATTATACTGTCCTCCATTTCCTTAATACACCAAAAGAAGGATGTTTGAAGTGTTTTAGTTTTTCGGTGTGTAACAATTTTAACGCAGAGAACAGTTCAATCCCCCTAGAAGTTTTAAGATATATAGAATCAAGAGTAGGATTACATACATGACTACATGTGTTATCTATAAGATAAAATTCCCATGTGGGCTATGCTACATTGGAAAAACAAATCACAATTTAAAAACTCACTTTATTGAGCACAAGAGCAAAATGAACCATGCAGCGGAAGAGACTGCTCTAATAACACACTGCAACTTTTTTAAACATCCTGTTTCATCTCTTAAAATTATGGGGATTGAGCATGTTCAAAGAGCAGTGTCAGGCACTGAAACGGATACAATCCTACTACAAAGGGAGGCATATTGGATCTATACTTCAGATATTGTCTTTCCCAGAGAATTAAATGACAATCTGTCTTTAGTTGTTTTCTAGCAAGTAGATAACTGATTCACACAGACATTCTTTAAATTTCTGTCTATAGGTGTCATCCTGATGCTGCTGTTGCTGCTATATAAAGTTCACTGAGATTTAAGTATAAATAAGGTCAGTGACCTACTTGTTTTTCTGAATCAGCAGAGGATTAATGAAATTATCAACTGATTAATCAAAGATCAAATGGACTGTGGGAGATTACTATTTTTAGACTTTTTTTATCACGAGTGTACACATTCACTGGAATGGGTTTAACATGGAAGAGATGCCAGTCCTCGGGTATTAACGCTTTGTCCCCTTTGCCATGTTGCATGGTACTGGCTGCAGAGGACCTGTACCAGGAGAGAAATTATTACTGCCCAGCGCAACATTGAGAGACGGAGGGTACATGTGCAGCTTCATTACCTAGTAACAATGAACATAACAAAGATGATGCTAGATGCCGCGGGAGAGGCTTCCAGGATCAAGTGATGTAGTGACGTCAGAGGAAGGAGGAAATGACGCTCTACACAACCTAACGACGCATCATTTCGGACATAGAATAGGCAGACATTAGATGAGATTCCGTGGGACCAATGAAAACAACGAGGATGCGGGAAGATGACAAAGGATTGACTACAGCTGGGATCTTCTTAATTTTGTTGGACTATTTAAAACCAGAGACAGAACATAAAACACAGACAAAGCTCAGTTTTAGCACATCCAGTGAGACTCATACACGGTACAGTGCCTAAATATATATGTATAAATATCTAATAAGTAAAATGGTCTTTTAGTTTGACATTTTTGGCCAAAATTGTTGTAAGCCCCTGAGCCAACGGCACGGCAGACCACATATCAGGGGTCCCTAACGCTAATATAAATTCTTAATAACCTGTGTAATAACATGAAGAATGATTTATAGTAAATCTGTCAATATTAGTTGCAAAGTGCTAAGTCTGACTGAAGCTTTTATTAACCTGTACATTACCAGGAAAAGCAGTCTGTATTAGAGATGTCACAGCCAAACTGCAAGCAGGCAAGTTCCCCTGAGTGGAAGATGCTATGGAGTGAGCCCATAACCATTTAAATGTGGGAGGGGGTGAGCTTCAAATAGGAAGGAGGTTGCCACCCTCCAATCAGCCATGACTAGCTGGACAAGAATTGCAAAACATACTGGACACCTAACAAGCTCCTATTAAACCCCCAAAATAACCACAACATATATATAAGCATATGAGTGTCACAGAGGAGTGCTAATGAGCATGGCAATATATATTTAAAACCAGAGACAGAACATAAAACACAAAGCTCAGTTTTAGCACATCCAGTGAGACTCATACACGGTACAGTGCCTAAATATATATGTATAAATATCTAATAAGTAAAACAACATTGAGAGACGGAGGGTACATGTGCAGCTTCATTACCTAGTAACAATGAACATAACAAAGATGATGCTAGATGCCGCGGGAGAGGCTTCCAGGATCAAGTGATGTAGTGACATCAGAGGAAGGAGGAAATGACGCTCTACACAACCTAACGACGCATCATTTCGGACATAGAATAGGCAGACATTAGATGAGATTCCGTGGGACCAATGAAAACAACGAGGATGCGGGAAGATGACAAAGGATTGACTACAGCTGGGATCTTCTTAATTTTGTTGGACTATATAAGGAACACTTTTGTAATGATTATCTATGCAATTTCACTTGAAAAGGGCCAATATAGAGACTGAAATATGGAATGTTCTCATGGCAGAATAAATACTACTTGCTTTACTAAAAACTGAAGTGTCCTGATTCATCTTTGACGCTGCTTATATAAGGCCTTTCATGTCTCATTTGACCCCAAGAAGCCGCCGGTGAACATCTCCTGTCCTGGACTTGACCTGATGGATTATAAAGAAGAGAAGAAAGAAGAAAGGAAGGAAGAAAAGAAGAAAAGAAAGGAAAGAATAAAGATCTTACCGGATACTCCTCTGCAGTCCACTGAGGATCATGGACTTCTGTGCATCATGATGCTGAGGATCATTGCGTCGTGGGGCAAGAGTTGGTGCCACAGTTGGATGAAGAGGGTGAATGTTCACCCCGGCAAAAGTAAGAAATGCATTGATTGTATATTATTTAATTGTTTAATTCTGTTTTATCTATGCCCCTTTCAGGGTATAGATACTCTCTTTACAGCATTTTTTTGCAAATGTTTGTTTTTATTTAATTGTAATGTATATAATTTTTTTAGATGATATTATTTAGGTTGCCCATTAATTTACTATAGTGACAAACAATTGGTTTATTGGCAAATATCTGTTTTGATTTAAATGTAGTGTATTTTATTTAGTGTTTGTTGTTTTTATATCTCGCTTGCCCATTCTTTGCAATTGTGGCAATCCATGGCCATATTTTGGGCATGGTTTAATACAGCCGCAACTGCCAGTTGTAGACTGCTTGCCTTGAGAATTCTGCACTTGAACCCATCCCACGCTGCGAGATTCCTGCAGCATGCTGCGAGATGCCTGCAGCCAGATTAATGGCCCATCGGATTAACACAGCGGGGGTCCCTGCATTTGAATGGGACTCACACTGTGTGAATCCTACTAGGTTGCGAGTCCCATTCAAATGCAGGGAACCCAGCCATGTTAATCCTATGGGCCATTAAAGCCTGCTGTGGAACATCTCATGAATTACTGTGAGATGGTCACAGTAGTTGCATCTGTACACTGAAAATCAATGGGTTTATTTTTAAATATTTGTTTTTATTTAAATGTAATGTATTTTATGGTTATTTTTAATTTTAGGATGCCCATTCATTGGTGGAAGGTTGGGGAAATTGCCCCGGGGAGGTTGGTGAAGCTTCTCGGGTGGGTAGCAGGATGGGGGTTAACCCTTTAATTACCAAAGTGGTTAATAACCGCTTGGGTGATTAAGGGGTTACAGGTCAGTCATTAGATTTTGAATTTTACTGTTGATGCCCACTGAAGATGAGGAGGACGAGGATGGCCTTCATCCTGTCAGTTGTAAGTACAACTTTTATTTACTATATGCTGACTGGGTAATGTTTTGGTTATGTTTTTTTTTAATGGGCAAATCTGCTATTATCCATATATGGATAGTAGGGATTTTGCCCATTATGTACTGTATGTGTTAGGGCTATTCATTCATTGCCATTGGGGTTATCTTTCTCCCATTGAGGGCATAGGTAACCACACTGGCAATATTGGTGTTTGTATTGTATTTTAATGTCTATTGGGGGTAGATGGGGTGGGTGAAGGGGTAATTGCCCCAGGGTTGGTATTTAGGCCTCTCAGGTAGTAGTGGGAGGGGTTAACCCCTTCATTACCTTAGTTGTTACTACTGCTAAGGTAATGAAGGAGTTAACACCTCCCGTAAACCATCCGAAAGGCCTATGCACCCACCATGGGGCAACAACTTACATCACCCACCCCCTCTACCCCTAATAAACCAGGTACTCTGGCTTAACCCATTTATTGCCTTAGCAGCTAGCCGCTAGGGTAATGAAGCTGCTTTTATTTTGATAATACAGTATTGAAGCGGGGGGTCTCCGGAGCTGAACCACATTCATTTCAGCTTTGGGTCTGTATCTCGGGAAGCAGGGGGTCCCCAAGGCTTAAATCAATGCAATTCAACTCAGGAGACCCTCTGTTCCCACACACTACTAGTAAAAATTAATTTAAAGCAGCTTCATTACCTTAGCGGCTAGCTGCTAAGGCAATGAAGGGATTAAGGCAGTAACTGGTTTATTGGGGGCAGAGGGCATGAGTGAAGGGGGTACTTCACCCAATTCCTCTACCCCCAATAAACATTAAAATACCTACTACCTACCAATACACAACCCACCCCCTGTGCTCCCAACAACCCCCCCCCCATAACAAACACAGTACAGTAATGAGCTAAAATACTATTTTCCAGATATGGATAATAGTGCATTTGCACATTTAAAATGAAACTAGCAAGCACAAAGTAAAGAAAACTTGCACTTACCCCTGCCAGGGTGAAGGCCGTTCTCATCCTCCTCACTGTCCATGTCCTTCGTTGGCAGCAACTGTACAATAAAAAATACAATTTAATAACCTCAAACCCCTTAATCACCTAAGCGGTTAGTAACAGCTATAGTAATAGTACCCACCTCCCCCGCTACCCAACCAGGAGGCCTAACCACCCTACCTGGGGTAACTACCCCACCCTTCACCCCCGCTACCCATTGATTGGCACAGTGTTAAAGCATGCCCATATAATATGGGCATGCTTTGCCACTATAGCAATAAATGGACAAGCTAAAATATAAAAAACAGGCACAAAAAAAACCACATTACAATGCCAAGAAAACAATTGATTGCAACAGGGGTACATCATGCCCATATAATATGGGCATGATTTACCACTATGACAGTCAATGGTCAGCCTAAAAAATAAACAAACACCAAAAATACTACATTAAATCAAAACAGTCACAAAAAAAACACACCAAAAATAAATAACTATAAAAAAGTAAACACCAAAAAAATACCAGAAATATTTTAAAGAAAACACCAAAAAAACACCAGAAATAAAAATCAAAACATCAAAAATAAACAAGAATTACAAAAAACATTCAACAAAGAAACACAAGAATTATACAAAGAAATCAACAGAAATACAGTACATATAAAATAAATAAAACCAAGCATTTGCCAAAAAATGCATTGCTTGTAACTGTATTTATCTATAGCCCTAACGGGGCATAGATAAATACATTGGCAACCAATGGGCAAGCAAAAAATTAAAATTAAAAAATACCCTCGAACACCCTGCGGGGACCCATGGACACCCGTGAGGACCCCTAAAGTATTTTGCATCAGGCTGTTAATGGTCATTAAAAAGCCATTATAGCGGGATACTGCACTATCACTTTTTAGTGAATAGCAAAGCAGGCAGTATCGCGCAATAAGTGAATTTATCAACCATTAAACGACTTATCACTGCTTTGTGAATGGCCCCTATATGTTATTACCTTTTTTTTTTTTGCATATTATGTAAGTAAATGATTATAAGGCTAACTGCAAAGCTTATAATTTCTGTAATACAGAAATTATGACAACCGTCTCAATCATACCATGCAGTACTTTCTTTTATGCCACAACTTCAGATTTTAAAGTTGAAAGCATTGTGATAAAATTTGGCTCATCACAATTTTCCACCCATGGTTTCCACCATATAAAAAGTAGATTTCAGTGCTGTAGCATGCCCCTGAACATGAAGGTTGGTTAGACTACATTTGCCTCTAATGTGTATATTTTCCCTCGGAGAAAGAACAAATGAGATGCATTTTAGGTAATGGTCTACTTTAACAACAATGTGCTTAATTTCTACAGTTTTCTATTAGAAGGATAATTTGACCTGGGTTACTATTACCTGACCACATTATCACAAAAACATTTAATATGGTTTAATTTGCATAAGAAGCATTAAACTGTTAAAACACAGGAAATACAGATCAGGATAAAATGAGCTACGGTTGTAAGCAAATGATTTCACTTATTTAAATAATGTACTTCAATTTAATCAGCAGCAGCTTAATGTGAAAAGTATAATGGCATCTAAAGAAGGGATTTAATGAAACATCAATTTGGTGGCTTAGGAACACCGCGGTGAGTGAAATACAGGTTTAAAAATTGAACCTTGTATTATTAGTATTTAAACCTATTTTTGTACCCGAAATGAAGAATTGTGTTACAGCAAAATTAAATGCAGGACTCTCCAGCAATACACTATCTCAAAGGGAAACTACTGTAGAGAATACTATAGGAATGGAATTTGAATCAGAAATCAGATTACTTTGGGTAGAGATGTCACAAAATGATTTCAGTGTAAAGTAAAGAGACATGCAGAAGAGCACTAAGACAAATCTACTAACTGGCAGTATTTCTATTAGAATCAGCATAGATATTGGTGAAAGTATTGAACATAGGCTAAGAACAGTATAGCCCATTACAAAAGACTGAGCCATGTATACCTCATTAGCATATGGAATCTGTTTCAATGTACTATGTATCATCATGTAAAGTATGTAAACTGACATTGTGGTTAAACCAGCAGTTGCCTTCTATCAGCACATTTTATATTTATTATGATTGGAACTGGGGGGTGCAAGTCAATTAAGGGAATGTTCATCTCTATGATGCATTGTGTTCCAATCACTGATTACATCCCATACCTGGAGTTTATTTTTGGTTGAGAAGTACCAAACTTTCCAACTAGTAATATGACTATGGGCCTCATGCAGTAAGCGTCGATTAAGTGAAATCGGCAAGCTTACCGATTAGTCATGTTAATGGCGATTTTTCCTCTCCGTATGCAGTAAGTGCCGAATACATTCAAAATCAACCCGAAAACAAATCCGCCCACTCTAACGATGATTAGCCGATCACACACAGGTGTATCGGCGTGCGTAGCGGGGTGCTGATAGGTTGCCCAATCACAAATCTTGCTGAATCAGGCGAAACAAGCATGTATTGGATTGCGCGCCATATTTAAAGGCAACGTGTACTGCTAATCATTCTCTGTGTTGTTGGGAGTGAGAGAGAGAGAGACGCACAGAGCTGGCTGATTGAACATTTGCATATTGACGGAGAGACTTGTTGTGTATTGGGTGAGCTTTGTCCATTGTTGTTTTGTTTACATCTTTGTCTTGTTTTATATGTGGAAGTGTTTCGTGTGATTGGCTGTACATTAGTTGTCTGTTTTTTGTGAGTGCTGGAAGTATGCCCACAAAGCGTGGGAAGAGTGATGCTGGTGGGAGTGGGAGTGCTACTCGTGCGAGTACGCGTCGGAGTGAACGTACTGTTCAGGGGAGTGATGTTGCTGGTGCACCGAGTGGTGTTGCTGGGAGTGGGAGTGCTGTTGCTGGGAGTGGGAGTGCTGTTGTACGCAGATATATTACCCCCTTTTTAATTCTATAATATATTGTTGAACTTAAATTAAGTGCTGGCGAAGCGACAAAGGCCTCTGTAAACTGCACTTACCTTGCTTCTGTAGACGCGTCGCCATGGCAACGAGGCGTCAAGACGCCGATGCCGGAGGCAAGGTAAGAGGTGGGGGGGAGGGGGAGGGTGGCGCAGAGAGAAGAACAGCCAGCAGGGGGGCGCAGGGGAAAAAAATTGCGCTCCCCTGGTTTATATGATGCTATTAATTGACCTGATTCTCAAGAAAAAATATTTTAAATTTGAAAGATCTTTCTTCCTACAATCGAGGGGTACAGCGATGGGGGTCTAATATGGCCCCATCTTAGGCCAATCTTTTCATAATAATGCATATTCTAGCTGAGGAAACATACTCCAAACACATCATATTTTACAAACGTTTCATTGACACCATCTTTATGACCTGGCAGGGCTCTGAATCGTCATTAACTAACTTTATTGACCAACTGAACCACTATTGATTCGACCATCAGATTTACATTAGCATTCAGCAAAATACAAATTCACTTTTTGGACGTGATTGTGTTTAAATGTGAGGCATGTTTAGGGACACGGATTTACCATAAGGACTGCAACACATTATTACTGGCCTCTAGCCATGACTCGAAGTCACTTAAGCGAGGATTACCTTCCTCCCAATTACTAGAGTAGTTAGGACCACCAGTGACAGTAATGAATTACCCTTGGCTTTAGAAAGAATGGGCAATAGATTCATAGAGAGAGGATATGTGTTGAATGAAGTCCATGAAGTGATTGAAAAGGTTTTGACCATTAATAGACATGACCTTCTATCCCCTAAAGCGACTACAGGTGCCACAAATGAATGTTTTTGTGTGATTAGCATGTTTAGCACTTCCTCAAATATTATGAAATAGGATTTAAAAAGTGTTTAAAACAGCTGGCATATTTTGGCAAGTGATACACAAATTGGGTATTTGTTTTTACCCAACCTGTAACAGTGATCTTTTAATCCCAATTTATCAAATGTTCAAATGTCATGCTTGCATAAACTGTCAATACCTTGTTACGAGTAAATTGTATTCACATCCACATGATGGTACTAAAATTAAGAAAAGAGACTTTATGAATTGTGAAATAAGATTCGTAATTTATTTTACTAGATGTTCATGTGGGTTCTTTTACAATGGGGAGACCTCAAGGATAGTTAAAGTGAGAGTTAATCTCCATCACTCTACCATCAGAAAGTCTCTGAGCCACCCACAGAGGCCAGGTCCCTGCTGCAGACGGGGGATCAAAGCTGTATGCGCCGCCAACCGGGCAGGTGCGCGTGCAGCCCAGACAGCGGGGCCGTAGCCTAACAGGTGAAGACCTGAAAATGCACCGGTAGCATGACATTTCTGGGAAAGAGGACACAGCCTCTCGACCCTATGGTTCAAGTCGATTGCCCATATACCAAAATTGAACAGAGGAGGTGATCGGGATCGAGCGCTTCTCCAGCTTGAGGCTAAATTGATATCTTGATATCTGGGCTCAATACGCTCTCACCAAGAGGACTCCATGAGGATTTAAAATTATTGTGCTTTCTCTAATTGATGGGAACTATGTTGAACTTATTCTGCAACAGGATTATGTACTTTAATATGTTTATTACATGTTCTTCTCTATTCGAATTAGACTATTACCCATATCCCTTTTCCTGCATGGTCTTGAATATTTTATTAGGTGGATCTGGTGTCTATCGGGATGCAATAGGACATGTGCAAATGAGGAATCAAGTGACTGGACACCCATTTGCATGACACAGTGGACAACCATAAATTATGACCACTAACAGAGCACTGAGTATTGATGGGTCAAGGTTGCTGAAGGAAACTAGTATGAGGTCGCTCCAGGTCGCTGCTTGCTGCAGCTAGTAAAGTGGATGGCGCACTGATGTGCGACCTCCTGCTATGTACAATACATTCTCCCGTCAGTGGAGCTGTCAACTGTCTGTTGGGGGAGAATCCATTGATGGTGAAAATTGAGTGCTGAGAGTACGTCTGTGAGCTTTGCACAGTGAGGTTTTTAAAGTTGACCAAGTTGCTACACCCAGTAGCCAGTAACGGGGATGGCACATATTTATGTGACTTTCTGGTAATACTAGCTTTAATATACTGTATGCGTTCATGCAGGACAGAAAATACCCCTCGGTTATACACACATGCCTGTTTTTGGTATTTATGTGGGAACTACGGGATCCTTGGAAGTTTTCCAGCATAAGTGACTAATTGAAAGCTTGATATGAAACTGTATGCTATAATGCAAACCATACTGCAGTATGTAGCCTATAGTATGCCTGCTACATTCAAAAGGATGCGCGGAGGACTGGGGCTTCTGCATGAAGATAGCCGAGATTGCATTGTCCCTGCAGCCAGTGGAACCTCAGCGGACACCTAGAACAGTAGGGTGAAGTCTCGGTGCACCCCTTATAGCAGTCATCGATATCACGACAACTCTCTATGATAACAACGATCTACACCGCTTGCTCTCATGGATTACGCAACAACATCTGCACCCATGAGCCTGCACTGAGGGACATACCACTGCAATAGCTCCTTTACATGCTCAAAAGGGTAATCTTTTTTAATACCTCCAATGTGACTTAAAGTATCTTATTGAATACAAATCGCTCTGCCTAGGGCTGGAACTCTTTGAACTTTGACACTGATCTGTTTGACTGGGTTGCAGAGAACTAATCGGAATATCCATGCAGTATAACTATATCTCTTTAGAGCAGGGGCGCGCAAACTTTTTCTGCTGCACCCCGCTTCTTCACCTCTGGTGGTGCGCCCCCACCTTATCCCGCGCGGTGGGGTCATGTGACGTCACGTGACCCGCAACAACATTTGACGCGTGTGACGTCACATGACCACGCTGCGTCATCTGACGCCGCATGGCCATGGACACGAATCCTGACACTGGCAGAGACAAGGTAAGTATAGCGTTGCAGAGGCCTCACGCGATCCCCCGGCATTTAATTTAATGCCTTGGGGGAAGAGCGCGGGGCCCCTGCAACGGCCCGCACCCCCCCCAGAAAAATCTTGCGCCCCCCACTTTGCACACCGCTGCTTAATAGACTAGGATACATGAGTAGTTTTGTCTGACTGCTATTATGTTATGTTGTTTATAGTTGCTCTTTTTCATACTTTATAAGTTATCTTGTATCCAGTTTGGTCTAACCCCCCCCCCCCTAGATGTGGTTTATTTGCATATATGAAGTCACGATCTGTCTCTCACTTGTTTCACACATCAGAGTGATTGATGCCTGTGGTGTGTGTATACTTGGTTGCCTCAATGTTTCTGGTAGCGACCGTGATCCCTGGGTTTCTCAGGCATTTTGGGTCCCTGCATTTCACTTTTGGGTTAGACACTATGGGCCTCATGCAGTAAGCGTCGATTAAGTGAAATCGGCAAGCTTACCGATTAGTCATGTTAATGGCGATTTTTCCTCTCCGTATGCAGTAAGTGCCGAATACATTCAAAATCAACCCGAAAACAAATCCGCCCACTCTCACGATGATTAGCCGATCACACACAGGTGTATCGGCGTGCGTGGCGGGGTGCTGATAGGTTGCCCAATCACAAATCTTGCTGAATCAGGCGAAACAAGCATGTATTGGATTGCGCGCCATATTTAAAGGCAACGTGTACTGATAATCATTCTCTGTGTTGTTGGGAGTGAGAGAGAGAGAGACGCACAGAGCTGGCTGATTGAACATTTGCATATTGACGGAGAGACTTGTTGTGTATTGGGTGAGCTTTGTCCATTGTTGTTTTGTTTACATCTTTGTCTTGTTTTATATGTGGAAGTGTTTCGTGTGATTGGCTGTACATTTATTGTCTGTTTTTTGTGAGTGCTGGAAGTATGCCCGCAAAGCGTGGGAAGAGTGATGCTGGTGGGAGTGGGAGTGCTACTCGTGCGAGTACGCGTCGGAGTGAACGTACTGTTCAGGGGAGTGATGTTGCTGGTGCACCGAGTGGTGTTGCTGGGAGTGGGAGTGCTGTTGCTGGGAGTGGGAGTGTTGTTGCTGGGAGTGGGAGTGCTGTTGCTGGGAGTGGGAGTGCTGTTGCTGTGAGTGGGAGTGTTGTTGCTGGGAGTGGGAGTGCTGTTGCTGGGAGTGGGAGTGCTGGTGCTAGGAGTGGGAGTGCTGGTGCTAGGAGTGGGAGTGCTGGTGCTGTGAGTGCTGCTGGTGGCGCAGTTGCTGATGGGGTGGATGGTGGTGGCGTGCTTGCTGGTGGGCAGCTTTTGGAGGCTCTTCCATTGGAAGAAGGAGAGTCCAGTCAGCACCAGCCAAGCTCTGACCCTAAACCTGCTCGGAAGAAACGTGTGGAGAAGCCACGTAATCCTCGCTTCAATGACCAGGAAAATACAGCTCTTGTCACTGGCATTCTGGAGCACTATGACAGTATATATGGACATTTACTAGGTAAGTGTACCTTTACATTTATTATTCAAATACATGTAATCCTAGGTCATCTGAGTTTTGTTCATATGCAAATATGGGTTCAGAATATCTTTCTATGTTAATTAGTCTGGAAACACAGCTTTTTATCATGCCTTACAAGGACAACTAAACACAGGCGGTCAATTTGCCATAACTGCATACAATATGAATGCAACCTTGCTTACATGTATAGGTTTAGTAGTGAATGCTCATGTGCTTCACATATTACACCTAAAACAGCATGTTTGCTATCTCTTGGAACAGCTAGCAGTGTAGGAAACTGGTGCTTCTATTATTATTAATTTACCTCATATATTTTATATGTTTTTCAAGGGCGGACAAGTTCAGCAAGCAGAAAAGAAATGTGGGACACAATAGTCATTGGTGTCAATGCGTGTGGGAATCATGTGAGGGACAAGCGGAATTGTCACAAGAGATTTGATGATATTAGGTCCAAATTGAAAAAGAAAATACAACACCAACGCGTGCATGCTACTGGCACTGGAGGTGGGCCGACACCACAACGTCTCATATTAAGTCCATTGGAGGAGCTGCTTCGGGCAAAATTACTTCCCGTCGTCGTGGAAGGTTTACCTGGTGACCGTGATATAGGAATTTATCCCTCACAATTTCCACCAGGTGAGAAATATTAATGTACTAGGCGTGTCGTTGCTTACAGTTATTTTGCATATTTACACTGCTTTTTATACTGTCTTCACAATATAAGCATACCTGCATCTATATATGTATATGTCTGATTCTGTATATATATATATATCTCAAAATAGACATATATGTTGTAGTCCTACTAAAAGCAGTAACTAATATAGCACGTGCCATTGCGTGCTCATTTACATGTGAATTCCCAAAATGCATTGCTGCAGTGGAAGCAATTGATGGTGGGCGAAGATGGGGAACAACAGGGTAGTACACATGTGTAACACATGTTAATGAGAAATTATTACTAGCTACAGGTACAGAACATAAATATGTATAATATTATTGTGTATTTTATTTATTTTACTCCGACAAACATGACATTACTGCCTATTTTAAGCATGCATCAAATATATTGCATGCAACGGCCTACAAACATCACTTGCACTAACACATCTATAGTTGTTTATGAAAAGGTCCATTTTTGCTTTAAGTCATATACAGACAGCATAATGAGGCACACGTATCATATGTTATGTCATTGTTTTCATAACTTAAAAACTGCACACGACTATTTAGCTCATCTACCATTGTGTTAAAGCAGCTGCAATTAATATCTCATCACAGCATACACTTCAACAGAGGGGGTTGGGTTCAGCACACACACTAATTACAGCCTCATTTTAGGGTAAACTTAGTTCACACCATTTTCACCTGTTTCAAGTAATTGAAAGGTGTGGCTGATTAGGCTTTTTGGGGAAGTGAATACCGTTCTTACAACCTGACTAGCACAACTGAAGTTAATCACACTCATTTGAAAGCTTCACTTTAGCTACTAAATGCCCCAACAACTCATTACTTATCAAAGCGTACGTCACACATTAGTTCACTCATATCTATAGTTGAACTACTATCAACAACACATTATCACACACTGCATGTGTTGTCTTGTTTAGTCACAGCCACATTCATGTGTGCCACATCTTATATTAATGTACCACACATATCCTCTACCAAAAACAACACTTTTTGCAATATGACCACCTTCATGATAACCATTGTGAATGGTCATCTCATGATAGTTATGTACATTATGATACTGATATCACTACACAACATATGATTTTTATGTACAAATTTTATCTATTTATCCTCACGCATTACTGCAGGAACATAGTATGTTTTATGTTAGGGAACTCAAAAGTTCTAAGTACACAGGCATGTACATTGTTATTACAACTATTTATGTTCACTTTCACACACACATTTTGGGTTAAGGAAATGATGCTGTTAGGTACTCATAAATACAGAACATACAATAACTGTTCGTTCAATATTTACACATGTAAATGTAAAACTTATGTTATTGTTATATATAGTTGCCCCTGAAGGACATGTGTCACCTGAGAATGAACAAGTGTCTTCACCTGGGTCAGCCAGCTCAACACACCTAGAAGGTGAGTGTATCAGTTGGTGGCCATATAATATGTGCTCTTCTATATGTTATGTTGTCATGTTCATTATTTGTTTTGCACATCTTCTTTAAATAGGATTACTTAGTGTCAGTGAAAATGAAGTGTAAGGCAACATGTATTGTGTTAGTGATGTTAACTATCATGTAGGAGTTGTGAGTTTACAGCAAGTTTTCATTCACTCATATTTCATACTGAGTCCAAACATTATTCTTAAGTCAAGGTAGTTTTTAATGTGAGGTTATAAAACGTATGGAAACATGTTAGTTGTTACTTATGACACAGTAGAATTACATAGTAACACAGCAGAGATTAACATGCCATTTAATAATGTGTACATTTATTTGTAGAACATGATGAAGAGGATTATGATGATGATGATGATGATGATGATGATGATGATGCCGCCGCCGCCATAGACACACAAATACAAGCAAGTGACCATGAAGAGGTTCCAATTGAAACTGTTTTACCGCCAAATCGTCCAGCAAATACCACATATGATGCAATTGTAGCTTCTGAGGGAAAAATTGTGGAAGCAGAAAATCGTCGCCATTCTGACCTGATGACAGTGCTGGAAAGGATGATTGCACTGCAGGAAGAAACAGTTTCACAATTGGCACATCTCCACAGAGTCTTCATTGAAGTGCCTAAACAGTTGCAAAAAATCAACACCTCATTCGAAGCATTAGTTGTTCAGCAAACACAAACTAATTACTGGAGAATGACTAATGTACCACAATTCAACACCTCACAGGCAGGATCTGTTCATGCAGGTCAGTTTTCACCACATGCTTCTGATATTCAATCACCAGGCCCAAATGTTACCGGTCAAGTAGCAGACATTGCTGTGCAGGTTCCTGACGACATCCTACCGCTGCCATCTGTACAAATTCAGCAGCTGACACCTACAAAGGAGGCCACAAAAAGAAAACACAAGCAGTTACTACTGACCAGTTTTTGGTCAAAAACAACAAAAGACACACATGAAACAGACCAACCATCACTTGTGCAGTGTCTACCAACTTGCTCACATGTGTCAGTGGGCACAAGCCCTGTCCGTGAACAGTCACTACCCAAAAGCCCTGTAGGTGAGTCACTGCCCAAAAGCCCTGTAGGTGAATCGCTGCCCAAAAGCCCTGTAGGTGAATCACTGGCCACAAGCCCTGTAGGTGAGTCACTGCCCAAAAGCCCTGTAGGTGAGTCACTGCCCAAAAGCCCTGTAGGTGAGTCACTGGCCACAAGCCCTGTAGGTGAGTCACTGGCCACAAGCCCTGTAGGTGAGTCACTGGCCACAAGCCCTGCCCGTGAAGTGCCAGAGGCCACTCAAAGTGGCTCTGTTGTGGCTAAAGTTGGTGGCAAAAAAAAAAGGAAAATTCAAGAGACAACAAGCAGGCCTGTTACTCGCTCGCAAAAGGAAAAAAATAAATACATTTTATAATTCACAAAATATGTCTTTGGCCTTGTTTTGTTGACTTCAGATTATCTAATTACTATTGTATGTATGCTGAAGACTGTGTTGTTTCCAAACTTTCAAGTATGTTCTTGTACACGTGAAGTTTTGGAAATGTTAACACTCCTAATTAATGAATAGTGTTATAAATATTGATGTATTAATCGTCTGTTCAGTAATGGTCCACCAGGAGCCAGTTGCTAAGTTTAGAGAAGCTGCCATTGACTTTGCAGCAAAACATTGCATTTGGGTGTGTTAATTGATGTAATCATTGCATGTGCATATTATTTTCATGCAATTATAAAAGCACCTATTTAACTGCAAACATCTTTCTTGTACGTGTACAGCAGGATTTTGTGTTAAATATTACTTACCTTTGCTGGCCATTGTAATGTTGTCCTTTAATCATTTATGTGTTCTTGTTTCAAGAACATCTCTGAATTGATACTAATATATATGTAGTATGTATTGATATATGCACCGTCCTTTCTGTCCAAACACGTCTGTTTAAAAAGAATACAGATGTACACGTTTAGAACGAATGTAGTTTCGTATTCATTGTATTTGAAATAAAGATTTTATGTTTAATGGTATTTTCAAGACGTATTGAACGCACAACGTACGCTTTGTTTTGCGCATGCGCTAACCGTTAGTGCAGCTAAGCGTGAAGTGCGTGCGCACACTAAGATGTGCGCGCACATTTTTCATCTGTCGTGTCTGGCCACCACTGGCTGTTTGTTCATTTTCAGCAGCTACATGGGTGGGATGCTCGTCTACCAAAGCCTCAGCTAGGTCTGACTGTACATTGTGCCTGAGTGCAACATTGTGCAAAATGCAACAGGCAAGGATAATATCAGACACTTTTTGAGGCTTGTATAGAAGAGCCCCACCAGTTCTGTCCAGACACCTAAATCTGGTCTTGAGTAGGCCAAATGTCCTCTCTATAACAGATCTTGTAGATATATGGGCTGCATTGTACCTGTCCTCTGCTTCAGTTTGAGGGTTTAGCACCGGAGTCAAGAGCCACGGCCTAATTCCGTATCCTGAGTCACCTATAATGAATGGAGCACACATAAGCTGACATTAGTGATCAAATTGTACAATGCCAACATTCCTAAATAAAAATGTGTTTTGTGTTAGAACATGTAAATGTGTACTCACCCAGCAGCCAACCATGTTCAAAATATCCCTCTTCGAACGCATGGAAGACTGAAGAGTTCCTCAGGATAGAGGAATCGTGACTGGAACCAGGGAATTTGGGTACCACATGCATTATCCTCATCGTCGCATCACATACCACCTGTACATTGAGTGAATGGTAGTGCTTACGATTGCGGTACACATGCTCACTCTGACTAGGTGCAATCAAAGCAACATGTGTGCAATCGATTGCACCCAGCACACATGGTATCCCTGCTATATTATAAAAGCCAGTCCTGACTTCCAGCCACTCTGTCGCCTCTGTAGGAAAATGAATATAATTCCTAGCGCGTCTATTGAGTGCATAGAGAAACTGGGTCAAGGCCCGCGAGAATGTAGATTGCGAGACCCCGCCCACTATGCCCACAGTTGTCTGGTATGACGCGGAAGCAAGATAATGTAATGAGCACAGCATTTTAACAAGCCCAGGGACTGCACGACCTCTGGCTGTGAAAAAATCTAAATCTCCCCTTATCTCCTGATAAAGAGATAAGATTGCTGCTGAACTCAAACGATAGCGACTTACAATCTCCTCCTCACTCATCCCATCTAACAGGGTTCTCTCCCTGTACAGACGCGGACGAGGCACAACTTGTCTCCTCTGTCTTCTCCTCTGATCTCCTGTCCCTCTACCTGTCCCTCGGCCTGTCCCTCTCCCTGTCCCTGTCGTATCCGCGTGACTGTCCCTGTCCCTGTCACTGTCCCTCGGTGTGTCCCTCCCTTGCCCTATATGATTCTCTTCATCATCAAGCATGTCATAGAAAAGAATGTTCCTCCGTCTCCTAAACAATCTCAACATTTTGAAATGAGTAGCTGTGAATGAGCAGGTAATGGGCGTCCTTTAAATAGGTATGTGATGATGTCAGGTGACATAGTAAAATGCAAGGTGTTACATTAACATAATAAAGTACTTCTGTGGCAAGCTGTGTGCAGTTCTTGTTATAAGTATTTGTTGTGTGTATTCTGCAGGGAATGATGATATTTGGCAATTATGTGACGTGAACCTTTGTAGAAACATTGCTTGCAAATAAATAGTTGCATGTGCAATGCATGTAACACTTGTGAACGCAACAGTCAGTCATGTAATTAGACAAAAAGGCTGAGATTGACGTGGGAAAAGTTTTGTGTAACATGTGTAATTAGGCATGTTATTGTGACATGTTGACAACAATGAATAGTCGTGTGCATATGCATGCATTTCTGTAATGAGGATAGTTGCTATAGAATGAGTTTACAAGGTGTCACAATGATTAATTACTGTACATGTGTGTATAAGTTAGGTTGAAGTGCTTGTAATGCTACGGTTACAATGTAAACATGCAATGTGATTGAGCGTCCAATAAGTGACGTCATGAAAATAGGGAGGACCCAAAAGTATATGTAAACATGAGAAGACAGATGTACATGAACGTTTAAAGATGCGTGTCACATTACAAGCATTGTGTAATGTAAAGGAAGATGAATATACGGTGTATGTGTGACATGTGTGACATGTGTAACATCATGTAAATAATTGTCGCTCAGTTCAATAAAATGTGTGATATGATGTGAGGTTCTCCTTTAAGCGTTGAGTATAGTATTTTCCCTTGACACATCATCACATGATGAGTAATGTGACCCGCAAATGCTGAAAACATGTAAAAGTATAATGTTATGCAAATAATACACGTCAGCTGTGACACAATGCAGGGAATGCCCCCACACTGTAATGCAAATGACGTTTGTATTGTGAGCAATGAAACGTAAACAGTACTATACTGTTATACGTCCCCGCTCCATTGACTCCATTGATGTACAGAAGTTTTTTTTTTTCTAAGTGCCGTTCCGGCAGCCTTAGCGATCGTTCTCCCCTCCAAACTGCCAACTTTAGTTGGCGGGAGAAATTGGCCATAACATCTCAATTTCGTAGTGCCGATCAGCCCCGATAAGCTGTTTTTTTTTGTTGAATCCAGCCGATTTAAAAAAGTGGCGATCAGTGGCGAAAACAGGCTTATCGGCAGGCGAATGGCCATAACAAAATAATCGGCTCAGAAACCTGGCGAAATCAAGCACTTATCGGCGCTTACTGAATCTCAAACCCAATTTTGGCTATAAAATGGCGATAATTCCCTTATCAACGCTTACTGCATGAGGCCCTATGTTCCTCTACTCGGTAACTAGGTAACTCTGACTCTGGCACTGTATGTATTTTCTAAAGTATTGTTATTACTGAAACTATATTGCTGCTTTAAATACCTTGTAGTAGCCTACCAGAACTATTACAAAGGCAAAAGGTCACATGTTTTGGACTTATATCTGTAACTGACATTTTCTTTCTTTGTAGCTATTCATTTGTATTGCTCTGAAGTGCATAGACGTTGGTTGCGAAGTGCAATGTTATTGTTATTAACAAGTTACTTACATTAAACCCAGCCATTTGAGAAAAATAAAAACCTCTTATCTTAAATAATACTCTATTGTGGCTTTCTGACTTAAGAGCAAAAATTGCTTGCATAAAGTACATGTTAAACATGGTGTTGTATTAAATGTGCAAATCATACATAACCATTTAGTGAATACTGCAGGACAACAACTTCTTCAATAATGAGCTTGTTTCAATAAATACAATTTAAACTGTACATTTTTTAAGAACCACATTGATTTCAGCCTCAGGGACCCCCTGCTTCCCAAGTTACAGGCCCAGTTATGGGGTGCCGGCATCTCCATTATTTACATGTTGCATGTCACATGACGTGGACGCTTTAAAGATGTCAGCGAGATTGGCATCCTATGCCCCATACCAAGGCCTGTAAATTGCCCCCAATAAACATTGCAATACACAACCCATCCACACCCTGTGCCCCCTAACATACATAAAATATATATATTTTTAAAGCACAGGAATTATGCTATAGGCTGGCGGTTGCCCTCGGGTGGTCCCCGCGGGTGTCCGGGGGCCCACAGGGGTCCCCGGGTGGTCCCTGCTTGTCTGCGGTACCAATCTTGTGGCCCGCCCCCTAAAAAACAACTATATATATATATATATATAATCAAAAAATAAATAGATGATACCGTTCTGTGGCTAACGAAATGCTTTTATTTGTGCGAGCTTTCGAGATACACTGATCTCTTCTTCCGGCGATGTTACAATGAATGAAGCATGGATTACTTAAAAACAGTGTCTCTTGGAATGTTATCTGTGCTGTTCCTTCCCCCGGTGTGGATGTGTTTTATGGCTAGAGGTATATAAATATATATATATTATATATACACTTTTAAATAAATACACCCCCCTCCCTCCCCCGCCCCCTAACACATACGGTACAATAATGGGCAAAATGAATATTATCCAGATATGGATAATAGTGCATTTGCCCATTTAAAATACAACATTAACAAGCTGAAAAAAAGTAAATAACATTTGCACTCACTCCTGTCAGGCTGCCACGATGAAAGCCTTCCTCATCCTCATCACCGTCCATGTCCTCCGTTGCCACAAACATTACAGTACAATAAAAATATACAATCTAATGTCCCCATACCCCTTAATCACCTTAGCGGTTAATAACTGCTATAGTAATTAAGGGGTTAACCCATCGTCTCCCACTACCCACCCAGGAGTCCTAATCACCCAACCCCAGGCAACTACCCCCACCCTTCACCCATTCATTGGTACAGTGGGTACTGTACATCATGCCCATATAATATGGGCAGGATTTACCACTATAGCAAGAAATGGGGAAAGAATTTAAAAACAGCCCCATATAAAACACTAAATTGCAAAATAAAACACATTACATTGCAAAATAAAACACATTACAAAGCCAACTAAATAGATAACAAAGGCCAATAAAACAATTGAATGGCACAGTGGGTACATCATGCCCATAAAGCAAACAGCACCTACCCCCCTGACATAATCAATTTAAACAGCACCCCCAACCCCAGCCCCCCCAATACATATCAAACAAAAAGCTTACCGAAGACACGTGGGGGGCCTGCAGCAGCACCACTATATGGAGGATCCTGCTCGCTGCTGCAGTCGGAACGACGTGACGGGGGGCTGTGGATGCCCCCGCAAGAGCCTGCTGCAGACGGGCAGATGGGCGGGGGGTGGCAGACGGGCAGGGGGCTGCAGATGTCACGGGGGCTGCGGATGTCACGGTGGGGCTGAATATGTTACAGAGGGGCTGCAGATGTCACGGGGGCAGTGTATGTCACGGGGGATGTCACAGGGGGGCGGTGGATGTCACAGGGGGCCTGCGGGGGGCTGCGGATGTCACGACGGGGGTGTGTGTTTGCTGCGGTTGTCACGGAGGGGGCTTCGGATGCCACCGCAGGGGCCTGCTGCTGATGGGCCGACAAGGGAGGGGGCTGCAGATGGGCGGAGTGGGGCTGTGGAGATCTCGGGGAGGCTGCGGATGTCACGGGGGTGGGCTGGGGCTGTGGATGTTACGGGGGGCTGCGGATGTCATGGGGGGAGGCGGATGTCATGGGGGGAGGCGGATGTCACGTGGGGTCTGGGGATGTCATGGGGGGGTTGCGGATGTCACGATGGGGGGGGCTGCGGGATGTCACGATGGGGGCTGCGGATGTCACAGGGGTGGGCTGGGGCTGCAGATGTTACGGGTGGCTGCGGATTGTCATGGGGAGTGGGCTGTACACGGGGGCGGCGGATGTCACCAGGGGTCTGGGGATGTCATGGGGGATCTGCGGATGTCACGACAAAAGGGGGGGTGCTGTGGAAATCACAGGGGGGCTCCGGATGTCACCGCAGGGGCCTGCTGCAGACGGGCTAACCGGGGAGTTGGCTGCGGATGGCCGACAGGGGGGGGGCTGCGGATGCCCGTGCAGGAGCCTGTGTCAGAGTGCTGGGAAGGTGGTTGGGGGGGGCGTGCGCTGCCTCTTTGCCACATGACGTCATAGTGTCCCGTTGGCATGGCAACGCGGCGTTCGCCGCGCGGCCATTTTAAGTGGAGGAAGGAAGAAGGAAAATTTTAAGCAGGAGGATAATGCCTCCATAGCAGCCCGCTGAAACATCTTGTCGCCAGGGGGTAAAATGTTGTCGCCAGGGGCGACCAGGCGACCGCATTTGTCGAGGACTGTATATAGAGACCTTTCTCTTTAGGGTGCTATTAATAAGTTGCAAATTGTGACGAAACACGTCAGGGTATGCAAATTACGACATTATGTAATTACGCACATGCACTCTTTATCGCCAGATCGTGCAGGGAGCTGTATTGAGGTTGATACTCCTATGCTACACTGGAAGCAGACACGTGGAATACAATCTGCGGGACTCAACAGAGGATGAACTCTTACTGGTGAATCGGCAGGATATCTCCTTTTGGACTGTCGACGTGATCCGAGACAGTGCTTACCTCGTTGGTGGTGATATGATCACAAATTGCGTGTTATTGACTATCTTTATGAGTCTTTTTAATCCCTCTTCCTTTCCCTATTTTTATTAAATGTTCAATTTTATGCTATGGGGTGTGCGCTCTCTGTTTTCTTTTTGTATATATATATATATATACAGTGTTCGACAAACCTATACATTTGTCGCCCGGGCGAGTGGATTTAACCCCCGGGCGAGTAAATATTGGCCAAGCAGCACACGTTTGTACTAGGTGGCGAGTAGATTTTTTGTGTGGTGAGTGATTTTGGTGATTTGTCAACCACTGTATATATATATACAGTGGTTGACAAATCACCAAAAATCTACTCGCACACCAAAAAAATCTACTCGCCACCTAGTACCAAAGTGTGCTGCTTGGGCCAAATTTACTCGCCAGGCTCTAATCCCGGGGGTTAAGACCGCCCGGGGCGAGCAAATGTATAGGTTGTCGAACACTGATAAAATATATATTATAATATATATATTATATATATATATATTAGGATATAAGATATAATATATAATATAAGAAAGACTTTGTGCCATCAATAATGGTGATATCATACATAACAAAACAAACAAAAAAAGAAATCCAAAACATGTACAGAAAGTCCAACCATTTGTTGAGTCCATAAAAATTCAAATTATACACAAGATGAATTCCAGGGATCCAAGGCTGCTCTCAGAAGGAATAACCAATTCCAGTAGAAATCTATAGAAACAAGAGAACAGAGAGCGCACGTCCCATAGTGTAAAAAAGTACATTTAATGTTAAAAAAGAGGACAAGGAGATTAAGGACACTCACAAAAGTAAAAGAAAATCAAGCAGTTTGTGATATAATCACCACCAACAGGGTAACATCGTCCTGGATCACACCAACGGATCGATCTCCTATCCGGTTCACTTTCAGCAGCTCTTGATGGACAAGAAAGCCGTATCTCTGCTTGCAGTGTGATTTCCAAGTGTATCAGCCTCAGATCAACTCCATGCGCTCTTCGGCCGTAAAGTGCGCACTTGCGTGATGACGTAATGTCGTAATGACGTACCCTGACGCGTTTCGTCACACTACGGTGACTTTTTCAAAGGGGATAGTAACATAGTGGAGGACTCGATCTTTATATGCACACCCACAAAAAAGGGGAGTAGTCAAAGGAGCAGCCATAGTGCCAATCGTCAGTGCCTGCACATGAGAGGAAAGACACTGGGGAGTAGCCAATGGGAACACCCATAACCATCCCAATAAACATGACAGCACATTGCATGAATATAAAATAGTAGTGAGCATATTAGCCACAAATAAAACAAGGTGATAATGATCATACATAATATAAACGAAATAGTTAATAAAAATGCATAAAACACACAATAATATAAAACCTCATATATGTGTGTGTGTTTATATGTGTGCACACATAATTATGTTTCACACACACATACACACAAACAAATCTAATTAAAAAACAAATGATAAAAAAACCAGAAATGAATTCCTATAAAAATATATATTATTAATAAACTAAATAATAAAAACATGTCTATATGTATACACATGATCATACCCCAGGTCACCCATCATTCTATATATGTAAAGGTACAGGACAATGTTATTAAATATGTAGTGAGATATATACATGTATAATGATGTATATAAAAGGAAAAATGATCAAATCAGCAAAACCACATAATGAAATATAAAAAATTAATTAAATCAATATTAAATTACTAAATACAATTTACCAAAATAACACAAATATAAACAACAATAATGCATGATCATAACACCCCAAAAAAGGGAGCTATAGTATTAACATTAATTAAGTATTATTGATTTGATCATTGGTGCAGACCTCAAGGGCTAAAAATATATAAAAATTATTATGTAAGCTTAGTGTGTGAGAAGTGGGAGAGAGGGAAAAGGGAAAGGGAAAAATTGAGAGGAGGGAGGGGAGGGGGGGGGGGAGGAGGAAAAGGAGGAAAAGAGGGGGGGAGGGGGGGGGGAAAAAGGAGAAAAAAGAAAGGGATAGAAACGGAAAAAGGAAAAAAGAAAGAAAGAATAAGGGAAAGAAAGAACTAGGAATGGAAGGGGAAGAGGAATGGTGAGGGGAATGAAAGCTAACTAAATGTACACAGATGGAGGGGGGAGAAGAGTCAATGTGACCAGAGCTAAGGATTACACCAAAGTACTGGTATTCAAACATTCATTGAGACCACCATGGGTTAGGGTACCCAACTGGTGGATCCAATATGTCTCCCTACGGCACAACGCTTTGTATCTATCCCCCCCTTGAGCAGAAGGAGGAATGTGCTCAATACCCATAACTAATAAGGAATCTGGATTCCTATTATGATAACATTTAAAATGTCGTGAAAGATTATGGGTACTGACACCATTGATCATATTCCTCCTTTGCTTGAGGAAGCGGGTACTGAGGGATCGAGTGTTGCGACCAACATATTGCTGGCCACATCCACATTGTAAAAGGTAGACAATATAAGTGCTAAGGCAAATAATACTGCCCTGACCTCATATTTACCACCTTTCCGAAGGGAGACAAACTCCGAAGTGGAAGTCAAATGTTTACATGTGATGCAGCGGCCTCTGCCGCACCTGTGTTTGCCTATCCGGCCCACAGGTGGGGCATTGGCAGCCGCATCAACCAATCTTAATTTGCTCAGAGCTAGAATGGTTTTGATATTTTTTGCCTTCCTGTATACAATCGGTGGTTTATCAGGAAGAATATTTCCCAAATGAGGGTCACATTTCAAAATGCTCCAATGGGTATAATACCTTTAATGGATCTAAATGATTGATTAAAAGTGGTAATAAACCTAGGATTTCAATCAGCATTAGCCGATCTACTCCTAGGTTCACCATATCCTGCATGTACCTTTGTGAGCTTCTTGATTTCTTGAGTAATGTAGATCTATCAGAGGCCTGTACCTTGCTGAAGGAGTAAATGATAAGACCAGGATCATAACCTTTCACCGCAAATTTATTACTAAGATCTTTGGATTGACTAAGAAAATCGCTTTCTTTGGTGCAGTTCCTTTTTAACCGATAAAACTGCCCCAAAGGGATATTTTTGAGCCACTGTGCATGGTGGTTACTGGATGAATGTACATAATTGTTAACAGACACAGACTTGAAGTGAGTGGTAGTGATAATATTACCCTCTGTATCCGAGGTCAAAATCAGATCCAGAAACACCACAGAAGTAGAACTAATTAACTTTTGGACTGGAGAGGCGTGCACGACAAGGAGGTGAATGGCAGCTTAGAGTGTGAGCTCCATCCCCTCCGGCGTTTCAAATCGATCTAACTCCAGCAAAAACACAGCATCTGCATAATCCAGTATCTGCAGAACGTGTCTAAATATACAGACATGGCATCAACTAAGACTTTAAGAAAAAAAACACAGCCGGTGTCTACTTATTTTAAGAGCAAAGAGGCTGCCAGGGCTGACGTACCTGAATCTCCAGTGCAAACAGCATCAGCAGACCCAGAATTGGACTCCGCACCTGAAGAACCAGACGATATGGATATAATGAGACGTAAAGACATGAAGGAGTTTTGCACCAATATGCAACAATTCTTTAAGTCTGAGCTTTGGGCACTTCGGAAGGATGTGGACGCAATAGGGGAGCGTACGGCCGCTTTGGAACTCAGGGCAGATGAGACAGCTACATCCACAGCAGAAACACAGGCTCAAATATCCGCCTTAAAGGCACAGGTCACTTCCCTAGAGGATAAAATTGAGGACGCAGAGAACCGCGACCGGCGCTGTAACATTCGACTGAGAGGGGTCCCAGAAGCTATAACTGACCCAGAGGAATTTACTTTGAGGTGGCTGGAACATATATTTCCAGACATGGCTGCCAGAGACCTAGTTCTTGACAGATGCCACCGGGCGCTGAGGGGACGACCTCAGCAAGGAGACCCCCCAAGGGATGTGGTGCTTAGATTCCACTGTTACCGCACAAAAGAAAAAACTTGCCGAATAGCAAGGGAACTGAAGGTAGTGGAGTTTGAGAAAATAAAATTTCAAGTGTATCAGGATCTGTCACCTGCCACACTAGCAAAAAGGAGAGCAATGTCCCCAGTAACCAGAACGCTAAGAGATCAAGAGATTAGATATCGCTGGCTGTTCCCATGTGCCCTCATGGTCTTTAAAAACGGAGTGACACATATCCTCAAAAATATGGAAGACACTGAGGGATTCCTTAGGAGGGTCCTGGGATCAACTCAGAGCTCCCCTCGCCATGCGGCGGCTAAAGATGGCGCCCCCGCGCAGCCATGAGCTAACCCACGACGGATACACTGAGCCCTGCATGAAAGACCCTCCACTAGCCACAACCGCCAGAATCTACGGTATGGACCAACCCCAACACTGCCCCTCATGCCCTCGGGACCGTTTGGGACCCCTTCCGTAGCCCTCACCAGTCCCTGGAGAGGGGAATCAGCGCCCGACAACGCAGCAGGTCCTACTCACATTTTTTGCCGGCAGCCATCTTCCCCTGCTTCTTCCCTTGCTCCTTCCCCGAGGCGCGCGGGAGCTTCACTGATCTTCGCGGGCTTGTCCAGTGACGTCATCACCCCGCACCGTCTTCCCGCGAGAGCTGGATCCCGGGCGCCTGCGCAGTAGAGGGGGGAAGCGGAGGCGCCTGCTGCCTTCTCCAAGATGGCCGCCGAGGAGTGCTGCCACGAACGGGACCTCCGGCGCCTGCACAGAAGAGGGAGGAGGCAGGGACGCTTACTGCCCCTACCAAGATGGCCGCCGAGGAGCGCTGCCACACGCGAGATCCCGGCGCCTGCGCAGAAGAGAGAGGAGGCGGAGGGGCTTGCTGCCCTCACCAAGATGGCGGCCGAGGAGCGCTGCCCCACAGAAATGAGGGGGCTGACGGGGACACAGGCATAGAGGAGCTCTAGGCGCGCTGCAGAGAAGTGTGCATAGCAGCCTCCGCCTGTGCCTGTGCCCCAGAACTGTGGTCCCCCATATGCACATACAGCATTCATATACACACATATAAAACATTCAAACAATAAAAAGGATCTAAGGGAGGAAGGAGGAGAGGGGGGGGGGAGGAGGGAGGGGGAGGGGGGGGGTATTTTCTCGATTCTTTTGGCTTCGTTTTCTTCTTTCTTTCCTTTATTTCTTTTTTGTTTCTTATTTCTTTTCCCCTTCTTCGTCGCTTTTTCCTTCCCCGCTCTTTTATCTTGTTTTTCTTCCTTCTCGTCTTTTCTGCTGCTTTCCCCCATCCACCCCCCCGCACTTTAACTCCTTGCCGCTTCCCTCTTCTTTTTTTGTTTCTTCCTATCTTCTCTTTTTTCGGCTTGCTCCTCCTTTTTTTTTCTCTCTCCGCTCTTCGTTGCTATCCCTTTGTTGCTTTCTTTGCTTTCTCCTCTTTTTCCTTCCCTCTATAAGGTGAGGGGAGGAAGGAGAAGAAGAAGGGGGGAGGAAGAAGAAGGGCGACTGGTTGGGTAAACAAAAAACAAGCCAATCCCACCACAGGGTTCATAATATAAGGTTTAAAAATAAAATAAAATTTACTTAAGTCCCTCGACCACGGTCTAGAGAGACTAAAGCCTATCTCTCCCTATAAAGCGCTATCTGAGAAGCTAGACTCCTGACCTGAGATACCTTAGTGATGAGTACAGGAGCCGCTAAGATGCTGAATAACGTAGCCTCTGGAGGTATATAGATAGCGCAGGCATAAGTGGGCAGGGAGACAGGTTATTTCCGCTACGTCTGTGGCACATGCACAGAGGGATCTCTGCATAGGGCTACTGGAAGACATGCAACTCCCAATCTAAGAGGGGACAGGCTCTTTGGAGGGTATAGACAGACTGACGAGGATTAATCACTTGATATGTTAGGCTCGGATTCACGGAGGGCAGGGTACATCTGTTCATCAGTGTAGATATCCTCATACATGGTAGAGTTACCCAGAAGAAAAGGGCTGCTGTGGACATGATCATCTCAGACTGGAGGTATATGAGTTAACATTCTCCACGGAACTAAGTAGATGAGCTCCAAATTGGTAACGTGGTTCAGGGAGGGTGACAGAAGGTTAGACACAGGGCAAAGTTTTTCGTTATGTTTAGGAGGTGTTTATTGATATGCAGTTTCTGTTCCAGTTTCCATCGTTGAAGAGTTTAACGGAGTTACATATAGTAGCTGATTATGAAAAACACGCCGGCGGGATCCCCCGTATTGGCGTGCATGCATTTCCACTTTCGATCCCTGAGAAAGAGGGATCGCACACAAGTCCCAGGGAGGTCGGGTCCCAGCAAGACGGAGAGATCCCTCTATAAGACTGGACCAGGAGACCAACCCCATGGGCGCAAGAGACACACTCGGGGGCTCCCGAGGTGGATTCTTGTTTTTTTATTATTTGATGTCTCTGCAATATTGACGTTATATATGCATGTTATTTTTTGTTTCCTCCCTAATGTTTTTACCTGCATGTGGTCCCCCATCCCCCGCCTTCCCACCCTCCCTTCCCCCCCTCCCCCTCCCACCTCCCACCCTCCCACCTCTCCCTCCCTTCACCTCTCAGGGGAACATCGTCCACACCGTCAAAACACACAACAGATGGTACAGATGCGTCTCAGCACTACCGACCGAACATGCTCCAAGGATGGATTCTTGGGTGAGTCCAAAGATTTCACGAAGCTATCACACACACACTTTAATAAATGGCGTTGATACTTATTTCCCATAACGTACAGGGCTTTAACAACCCAACCAAACGGAAGTTGGCCTTTACAGACTATAAAAGGAAACATGCTGAAATCCTTTTTTTACAGGAGACACACTTTAGTAAATCAAGTGCCCCTAAATATCTTGACAAAGATTTCACCCAGGTTTTCACATCAGCAGCAGCAGTCAAAAAACGGGGGGTAGCTATACTATTCCGGAACAGCATTCCGTTCGAGGTGCAGTTAACTAAACGTGATACGGATGGTAGATACATCATTGTTGTAGGAACAATTAGGGGGCAGAGAATCACGTTGGCCTGCTTATACGCTCCCAGCGAGAAGAACACGATCTTTTTCGATAAGTTTTTCAGAACCCTGAACTCAGTAGCCCAAGGGAGCGTCGTGCTCGCGGGTGACTTTAACATAGTCATGCAACCGCACATGGATAGGTCAGGGGTCGTGGGTCAGTACAACAAAGGAGCGGGTGTATCTTTGCGCCGGGGCCTCAAGACCAACCAGTTGTCAGATATATGGAGGGAACTACATCCGGCAGACAGGGATTACACTTTCTTCTCTCACCCACACGGCTCGTACAGCAGAATTGATTACTTTTTTGTGTCCTGTCAACTGGTTCCTAAGGTTACCCGAGCAGGGATCCATGATATTTCATGGTCAGACCATGCACCAATAGAGCTAAGGTGCAATAATATCCGAACTGATAGACCTGGGACGAACTGGAAACTTAATGAATCAATCTTAAAAATACCGGAAATATGTGATGTTATTGGCAACGAGATTGACCAATTCTTCAATATCAATACGGGCTCTGTTGACTCACAGCTTGTCCTATGGGAAGCCCATAAAGCAACGTTACGCGGCACGTTAATAAATATCACAGCCAGACGAAAGAGAGAAAGAGAGTCCAAAATTATCAATCTCCAAAACAAATTACAGACTTTCTCCTCTAACCATAAAAAGAATTTAGACCCCAAAACCTTACAAGAGGTAAAAGATGTCAAAATTGAACTTAACATGCTACTAGCTTCCAGAGCTGACAATTCACTGAGTTGGTCAAAGAGAAAATTTTACGAGAAAGCGAACAGGCCGGATACAATGCTGGCCCGCATGCTAAAGGACAGGCAAGCTAAGTATAACATCCAAGCTATACGCTTAAAATCTGGTACCCCCACGTCTAATCCTCAGAAAATTGTAAACGAATTCGGCTCCTTCTATGAAACACTGTATAACGGTGAAAAAGTGGCACATAACTCTACAACGAGCGGTGCCCTAAGAGATTTCTTAGCCAGCTCGGAACTAGGGAGATTGATGGACACTGATAGAGCAGTTCTGAATGCTGACTTCACTATGGAAGAACTATCTCAGGCCATTAAAGAACTGAAGCCATCAAAGGCCCCTGGGCCTGATGGATTCTCAGGGCTTTACTATAAGAAATTTATAAAGCTGCTCGCCCCAAGGTTGCTCCGCATGTTTAACGCTATTTTAGCGGGAGCCCCCATCCCCAAGGAGATGTTAAAGGCGTCAATATCACTAATTCATAAAACTGGGAAAGACCCGCTAGACTGCAAAAGTTACCGGCCTATATCATTAATTAACACTGATGTTAAATTATACGCTAAATTATTGGCCAATAGACTTAGTCTCATCCTACCCAGACTTATACACCCAGATCAAGTCGGATTTATCAAGGGCCGGCAAGCAGCGGATAATACACGACGATTTATTGATCTGTTGGATTTGGCAAATAGTAAGGCAACTCAAAGCATGTTGTTAAGTCTGGATGCAGAAAAAGCTTTCGATAGGATAGACTGGCCATATTTAAAAGAGACGCTTGCAACATTTGGCTTTGGAGATCGGGTGAGCGAGGCGATTCTGTCGCTGTACTCTAACCCCACCGCCAGGGTCATACACCAAGGCTACCCCTCTCTGCCATTCCAAATAAAGAGTGGCACGAGACAGGGCTGCCCATTATCCCCACTTTTATTTGCCCTTTGTATCGAACCACTGGCGGCGCAAATCAGAGGAAACCCAGACATCTCAGGGTTAAACGCATACTCCCAAACCCATAAAGCGGCCCTGTATGCGGATGACATCCTCTTGATTATCACAAAACCCCTTACTTCCCTGCCAAACCTATTCGCCCTACTAGATCGATTCGCTAAGGTCTCCGGCTTCAAAATCAATCAATCCAAGTCGGAAGCCCTCAATGTCAACCTCCCTAGACACACAGAGAAATTACTAAAATTAAATTTCAAATTTAACTGGCAACAAAACCACATAAAATACTTGGGTGTCCACATCACCAAAACTGTAAAGGACGTGTACAATGCAAATTACCCCAACCTGATTCGGACCTTAAAATCTGATTTACGGAAGTGGACATCCAAAAGGATATCCTGGATTGGAGGGTCACGACAGAAAAATCAAAACATTCGACCATATCAGGGAAGAAAAAGAGATCCCTCACTCAGAATTCTTTAGATACCTCCAGATCAGGGCATTTTATAACAAACTTGCCCCATACCCCCTATTAACATCTTTCGAAAAGCTCTGTCTGGCTGAGACCGACACGAAGGGACTTACATCTCAGCTATACGGAGAAGTGATCAGTTCTGGTGAACATGAGCAGCGGATACCCTCATTCCGTTCTCAATGGGAAACAGATCTGGGAGAAAACTTAGAAGATGAAGAATGGAGCGCCATATATATGGCCACAGCGAAGAGCTCCATATGCACCACGCTCAAGGAGAACGCATATAAAGTCCTAATGCGATGGTACCTCACCCCACTGAAATTATCAAGGTTTGTGCCGGGTTCCTCTCCCCTGTGCCCCCGCCAGTGCGGAGGAACAGCCGACCTGTTACATATGCTGTGGTCTTGTCCACGGATCTCTCCACTGTGGGAGGCGATTAGACATTGGATACAGAGACTGTTCGATCTCACCATTCCCCCAGACCCGTGGTTGTTCCTACTGAACAGGCCATTGACGGGCCTTTCCAAAACAAATAACAAACTAATTGCCCATTTCGCAATTGCAACGCGGTGCGAGATCGCAGCATTATGGAAACAATCTGATATTCCAACCATCCCAAAGATTCGGAATCGAATTTGGTTCATTTGCCAGATGGAAAAATTAACGAGTTTAGTTAACGATACTGGTGACAATTTTCTAAAAGTCTGGACGCCTTGGCTGGCACAGACAGATATCCCGGGGATTGAGAGGTCCTCAATATGGCTCTGATAACAGTAGGTGCGTTCTCCTTGGGAGGGGCTTACAGGAAGTATTCTATTCACCCAGGACCCCTTATAGCAACATTATAACATAAGTAATAAGAGAGACGACTCAGCTTGCAAACATCTGCGATGCTTGGCACGGAGCCAAGTGTCGCACCTACTATCAACACACTCCCCCTACCTCACCCCCAACCCCCCCTTTCCCCCCCCCCACCCCGCAACAACTTTTTTTTTTTTTTTTTTTTCTGTGAGTATGTATTGTCTCCCCTTTTAAGTTGAGTTATATGTGTCTGTTTGTCCATTTAAGTAGAGTCGGCTTGGACTATATAGTCCACACCAAAGTACCCGGAAGGCCGGGTCCCGAAGCACAGCAGGATCTCGTTGTTACTTATATAATTGTTAAAATATTGTTTGCATACAAGACAAAAGTATTCTGTAATGTATTTTATGCTGTCTTGATTCAATAAAATTTAAGTTATAAAAAAAGAAGTAGAACTAATTTCAAATGTGAACTTCAATCCTATTTCATTCTGATCAAAAGAACTCAGGACATCAGACAGAACTGTGACATCACCCTCCCAAATAATAATAATATCATCGATGAAGCGGCCATAGTATACAAGGCCAGCCCCCAGCCCGGCATTCTGCCAAATAGATGTTTCTTCCCAAAATCCCATAAAGAGATTGGCATAGCTGGGTGCGAACCTCGTACCCATGGCCATTCCACAGATTTGCAAATAAAATAAATCCTCAAACGAAAAATAATTGTGCGTCAAAATAAAAGTGATACTTTCCAATATAAATTTCTTGTGTGAAGTGTGAATAGAAGGATCCATGTTGAGCCAAAAGTCAATTGCCCTGATCCCCCTAGAATGATCTATGCATGTGTAAAGGGATGACACGTCACATGTGGCCCAAAGGTAATTGGGCTTCCTTTTAATCTCAGAGATGGAGTCAATGACATGCAGCGTATCCCGAATATGTGACCTGAGCTTAGCTGTAAAGGGTTGAAGATAGTAATCCACATACTGGGATAGGCCAGATGCTCAACGTCAAACTAAAACATGCACAAAGTCCAGCAGGACTGAAATGTCATGCCATCGAATGTCCCACATTCTGTAAGCGAGGAGGAGATAAATTAAATTTGATCTCCAAAAGAGAGTCCTTTTGGATTTTTGAATTAAAAACGCTCAGTCCACAGGGTTAAATATAGAATTTGACCTATCAGCCTTTCTTAAATGATTTCACATGATTTAAGATGTATAGTATGGACAGTGGATTTGTCTGCCGACAAGTGTCACAAGTATCACACTTCTGATTGCCATCACAATTTATTCTTACAGCCTGTTTTTCAATCAAATTTTTTTAATAATTTTTTAATATTTTTTCTAATAACTTTTTTATAATTTTTTCTAACATTAATTTTTAATTAATAACAATTTTCTTTAAGATATATAATAAATTCTTTCATTTGATAACATTCTTTGATTAATGAATTTCCACAAATGTTATAATTCATTTCTCTCCCCTAAGTCGTATGACCATCCGATATGGGGGATCATAGGATTTTTATATTGGTGATATTATCTTTATTATGTCATTCAATTTGGATTAAATTCATAGTTGGAAAACTAATCTCTAAAATTCCTCTCCAAAATTCTTGTTTATTAAAGTGCCTCTCCAATATCTATAATGAATTTCATCATATATCACGTACTTTATATGTTGTTGTTGTATATTGATCTGTATTTACTATCTTAGCATCAATTGTTAATTGTAAATTAATCTTGTATAATATGTCATTGTAAATCATTGTATGTTATTGTATAGTATTGTCTGACCTACTTATACTCGGTCGTTTCAAGTTCCACTTATTTATATAGTGGTAATTAATTATGAAGGTGGGTCTGATTACCCCATCTTCTTTCTATATATACGACCTGGTATTTAAGTATCCATTTTTCAATAATAATTACATTTTATGTAGTCATTTTGTGTTGTATAATAAGAATACACTATATGTGTGTCAATGTTCTATCTATCAAAAGACATAACGGTAATATTAGCCGTCATTTCAATGTTTCAATGTTCTAATAATGTCAATTGCCCAAATTGAAAGAACTGGGGTATATATAGGAGTACATATCCATGCAGCATTTATCCCTGACGAAGAAACCCACAATTAGGAGTTTCGAAACGCGTTGGATGTTTTTTGGCACAGCAGGGACACCGTAGCAGCAAGATACCGGAGGTGACGTCAGTAGAGGAGCCGATCGACGAGACTCTGGTAGCAGCTGACTCCGAGCACAGAAGGCGGATCTCCTCGAGCCACTGATACACTTCCCCCCACGGCGAGCGGTGTTAACCAGCGAAAGACCTTAAAACAAATGCGCATGTCCTAGCCACCTCTGGTGAGTAGGATTCCAATTTTTCTCACGGCGCAGCAAGTTCCATTTCTATAGGTGCAGCCGCACAGAGATGTTTTATAATTGTTATACCAATGTATGCCATTTTATTTCTTGTTCAATTGTTTTATTAAATTGCTCTGATTCATCAATTCATATTGTCCGTGGGTAATGCACCATTGCAGGGTTATTTGCATGTTTTGTCTTCCTTTCTTGAGGTAATTGCCCAAAGAAAAGAACTATATCCACAATCATATCCATATCTATAGGCTACCCCTTGCCTCAGCGCCACAAGAGATTTCATCACTTGTACAGTTTGTGACAATGCCATTTATAGTAAACACTGGCGGGCCCATCTAAATAGGCTAAAAGCGGTCCTCAAATCTCTAAGAGAGGCAGAGCTCACAGCCAACCCTAAGAAATGTGCCTTAGGTAAGGCGGAAACCAAATACTTAGGGTATGCAGTGGGAGGAGGAAAAGTAAGGCCACTAGCCGACAAGGTAGTTGCCCTGAAAGAAGTTCCGACCCCCCAAATAAAAATGCAGGTAATCTCTCTGCTGGGTTTAGCAGGGTACTATCGGCGGTTCATCTCCAACTACTCGGAAGTTGCAGCCCATTAACGGACCTCACAAAAAAATGTGCCCCTACATAAGTGGTATAGTCAAGGGAGTGTCAGAGAGCCTTTGAGGACATAAAAAGGTGTCTATCAGAGGGTCCTATCCTTAGAAGCCCAGACTTCAACAGGCCTTTTGTAGTGCAAACCGATGCATCAGAAATAGGGCTTGAGGCAGTGTTGTCACAACAGTTTGAGGGAGTGGAACATCCGATCCTTTTTCTGAGTAGGAAATTGTTCCAGAGGGAAAAAAAACTACTCGGTGATTGAGACGGAGTGCCTCGCAGTAAAGTTGGCAATAAAGGCTTTGAGGCATTACCTGGCAGGAGTCCATTTTACTCTGTGATGGACAATGCTCCATTGAAGTGGTTAAATAGTATGAAGGACTACAATGCTAGATTTACCAGATGGTATATGGCTCTCCAACCCTTCTCATTAGAGATTCAGCACAGGCCTGGAAAAGAGAATGCAAATGCTGACTTATTTTCTAGAGAAGGGGTGGATGGTCAGGCTTCAGCCGTGCATAGTCCCAGCCACACACTAACAGGGGAGGAATGTGACAGGGTGAATGAACGTCAATAGCCATATACCTGGCAAACGTATGTCTAAGTTTGCAGTGCAGCAGTGACGAGGTTAACTTTCAGCGAGAAGGGCTGCTTAATTAGTCTGACCTCAGCTGCATAATGAAGGTGTTTAAAACCCCCAGGCTAAACACACACATGTACAAAACCAGAGACAGAACATAAAACACAGACAGAGCTCAGTGCACATCCAGTGAAACTCATACACGGTACGGTGCCTAAATATATATGTTTAAATATCAATTAAATATAAAGGTCTTTTACTTTAACATTTTTGGCCAAAATTGTTGTAAGCCCCTGAGCCACTGCACGGCAGACCACATTTCCAGGGGTCCCTAACACTGATATACATTCTTAATAACCTGTGCAATACCAGGAAGAATGATTTATAATAAATCTGTCAATATTAGTTGCAAAGTTCTAAGTCTGATTGAAGCTTTTAATAACCTGTACATTACCAGGAAAAGCACTCTGTATTAGATTTGTCACAACCATACTGCAAGCAGGCAAGTTCCCCTGAGTGGAAGATGCTATGGAGTGAGCTTTTTAGGAGCTTGTTAGGTGTCCAGTATGTTTTACACACACATGTAGGCTAGCTGGTCAGGAGACAGGACTGAAAATACTGAAGAGATTACTGCTATAAGATCTGTGTTGCAAAGTACATATGCGATGACTGTCTGTGCCCTGCATGCAAAAGAGAAGCTGCCTTGTTTTCTAAGCTGAAAAGAAGCTATTTTGTTTTGTCTGCTAAAAAGAAGCTATTTTGTTTTGTCTGCTGAAGAAGCTATTTTCTTTTTGTCTGCTGATGAAAAGCTATTTTGTTTTTGTGTGCTGTATGTTTTAAGGCTCAATAAATAAGCCTTAGGCCTCGGTCCCGCTGCGCTCGTTGGCGCGGGCGGCGGGTCGCGAGTTCCCCACTAGCAGGGGAATCCTCGCGAGCCGGTCCCGGTCCCCCCTGGCTGCACAGAGCACTACACGCTGTAGCGCGTCAGCCGCTGGAGACACCAGAGAATGGTGTTTCCTAGCGTTGACGCGTGACGTGTGTGGCTGTGAGCCAATGGGGAGGGGAGGCTTCGGGAGGAGGAGAGGCTTCGGGGAGCGGGGAGGAGTGTGGAGTGAAAGCAGGTGAGTGCCTTTCTCTGTGTGTGTGTCTGAGTGCGTGCCTGTCTGTGTGTGTATGTGTCTGAGTGCGTGAGTGCCTGTCTGTGTGTGTGTGTGCCCGAGTGCCTGCCTCTGTCTGTGTGTGTGTGTGTGTATGAGTGCGTGAGTGCCTGCCTGTGTGTGCGCGCGTGTGTGTGTGTATGAGTGCGTGAGTGCCTGCCTGTGTGTGTGTGTGCGCGTGTATGAATGAGTGCCTGCGTGTGTGTGTTTAAACTTACCTTCCAGCTCCAGCCCGAGTCCGTGGAGGGAGGGGGGGGAGAGTAGCGGGTCTCTCCGCTCAAGCCACGCCCCCCTCCCTGTCAAACCGCCCACCTCCCGATCAAACCTCCCACCTCCCGCCCACCTCCCGCTCCGGCTCCCGCTCCCTACAGACCGCAGATCGCGGTCTGTGTATCTCAGCGCACCGCCTGTCAGCAGCGCAGGTGCGCTGACTCTGGGAGCGGGGCCTTAGCCTTATCAAGGGAACCCGCGTGTGTGGTTGAATGTGGTTGAATGTACCCTGCAACAGTGACGAAGAGTTAAAGAGAGAAACTCTTTGACAAAGTGCCTTCACACATGGTATTGACGCTCCCTTGCAAGCTGTAGGAAGATCATTGATGAACACTGAGAAAAGTAGGAGCCCCAGAACAGAGCCTTGCTGGACACCTCAGGTGATATCCAAGGGGTTGGATTTAGAGCTTTAGATGGACACATGTTGAGAGCTACCTGATAGGTAGGAATGAAACCAGTTTAAAGCAGGCTTCCCTATTACAGAGCACTGGAGTTTGTTAAGCAAGATAACATGATCAACAGTATCAAAAGCCTTTGTAAAATCTAAGAATATTGCACCAGTAAGTTGTCCCTGTTCCATTCAACACTGGATTTCATTGCAAACTTTTAGCAGGGTAGTTACCGTGGAGTGTTTGGCGAAAGCCAGATTGTAATTGGCTAGGGAAATTTGTCTATGTATAGTAGTCGCTTAATTGGGAGTGAACACATTTTTCCATGACTTTGGATAGAATTGGGAGAAGAGAGACTGGCCTGTAGTTTGAGACAGTGTTTTTGTCCCCACTTTTGAAGATTGGGACAACTCTAGCAGTTTTCCAGGTCTTAGGGATATTGCCTGCAGACAGAATAGAGTTTACTATGGAAGCAATTGGTTTGGCGATGGCTGGGTCACCAAGTCTTAGGAACTTTGATTGCAGTAATTCAGATCCACATTGGCTGCTTAGTTTTAGTTTGAGGAGTGCTTGTGTAGTCACCTCTTCGGATACTGGGACAAATTGAAGATTGCGAGCAGTGTTTGCTGAGGGTGGGACTATAGGGGTACTCTCAGAATGAGATTCATGTTTGTGGTTTGGGTTGCGTTTTGCTAATAAATTAGTAGCACATCCCACAATGTAATCATTGAATGCATTTGCAATGTCAGTGGGATTTGTCAGAGTATTGCCCTCCTTAGTGATATTACTTGGTTGTTGATGGTTAGAAGGCTGGAATATATTGTTGATAACTTTCTAGAAGTTAGCTGGGTTTGATGTATTCTGTTGAAGATTGTCAGAGTAATATTGTGCTTGCCGTGTGCACATATTCCGCAGGCATCTGTAGTGATTAAGATCCTTGGTAGTGCCAGTTATTCTGTATCTTTTCCACAAGGCATCCCTGAAATGGTAGAGTGCTATATGGTCAGTTGTAACCCATGGAAGGTGGGGCCCAGAAACTTATTCTGCATAGTGGGGCATGGGTATCACAGAGTTTTAAGATCTCGGATTGGAAATAGTCGAGTGCAGAATCAGGGTCAGGAATTAAGTCGATTCTGTACCAAAGGCAGTTAGTAGTCTGCCAGAAACTGTTGTGGGATAACGTTTCTAAATGTTCTAGTGACGAAAACTTTAGGGGTTGATTGGGGCGGTTTAATTTTCCTTACACTGTACACTATTGCATGGTTACTGAAAATGACAGGAAGGATGCCAGAGGATTGGATACTCCTGGGATTTGAGAAGAGAATCCAGTCTAGCAAGGAATGGTTGTGAGATTTCAGGTTTTTCTGTGTGGGTTGGGAAATGAGTTGCGTTAGGTTAAGTGACTTGAGGTGTCTGGATTTTGTGTTTTTTAGGGCCGAGTCAATTGTAGTTGAAATCCAAAAGAACTAGCAGCTCACTCTTCTCATTCAGAGAGGAAATGGAGCCAAGAAACTGGGTGATATCAGTCAGGGACTGTAGAGGGGCTTTATTGAATGCTTGATTTGTGGGGCAAGTTTTAAGGTTAGTCAGTATTAAAATGAGAGGGTTAACACAATTTACAGGGGAAGAGATGGCAGGGTGGCATGGGAAAAATCAGGTGTGTATGTCTGGCTTTAGGCTTAGGAGAGATCCCCAGCAGCAGGAAGGAGTAGATAGAGGGTGTGAATGGAGGATTTGTGTGTGTGTTTTTTATTGAGGGGTAAAGAAGTTGCTGGGAGAGAGGTGTAGAAATAATGGTGCAGTGGGGAGTGGGGAAGTTGGAGAGAACATAAATGTTAACAAAGGAGTAAGGGCTGGACCCTGCTGGCTACTGCAGCGCCCGCTGTGGCGGACGCTGCAGGGACGAGAGCCCTCTCCTCAATGGCGCCGTACCCGCTTTTAAAGTTTTTAAGTTCAAGCAGCTGGACAACGCACCACCGATAGCAGCTTTTCGTAAAATGCGGAAAGCTGCTGTGGCTTCTGCAGCACCCCCTAGCTGTTTAAAAAAAAAAATAGTACATCAATTCGAAGACACATCCCTATTTCAGACATGTGAAAATAGGAAAAAAGGTGCGTCTTAGAATCAATGAAATACGGTAATTGAAAAATATTGTAGACTTGAGACCCAGGAAATAATCTTGCTAAAAGAGAGACTACAAGTTAAAGGAACCTCAGATGAATAATAATATTTTGTTTCACATTTTTTCTGTTTTTATTTCAGCAATACAAAAAGAGAAACAATAAAACAATGGACAGATATAAAATCCATTTCTCTTTGTGCTACATTAAGCCATGACCCATACCTCTAAACTGCACTACAACAGTTACATTCAAACATTATTTAAATAGCATCAGTGGTCTTACTTCATGTTCTTTTTTATTTCAGGAATATTTTCCATCTTCAAAAAAGCTCATTCGAGTGAATTATAGGCCTCTGTTGCCCATGAAATTGAGATTCACCACTTCAGGACAATAACAATGATTTGTTGTAAGTGTTCTTTTATAGTTAACAAGAGAGAAACTTGGACAAAATGAAATATATATATATATATATATATATATATACAGTGGTCGACAAATCACCAAAAAATCTACTCGCCACACAAAAAAATCTACTCGCCACCTAGTACCAAACATGTGCTGCTTGGGCCAATAGGAGCTCGCCACGATGTTAAATCCACTCGCCCGGGGCGAGCAAATGTATAAGTTTGTCGAACACTGTAAAACATCTTATATAGTATATATACAGTGTTCGACAAACTTATACATTTGCTCGCCCCGGGCGAGTGGATTTAACATCGTGGCGAGCTCCTATTGGCCCAAGCAGCACACGTTTGGTACTAGGTGGCGAGTAGATTTTTTTGTGTGGCGAGTAGATTTTTTATAGTTGATATAGTTATAGTTGATATATATATAGTTGATATGCACAGACAAGCAAAATAAAATCACACAGTAGACTCAGATTGCTTTTTTTGGAGAAGAAAATTAAGGTTACAATCCTGAATTATGCAAGAAATACTGTGCTTGTGAGGTTTACATGTCCTATGTACAGTATTGTCCTGTATTATAGACAAAATCCTTTCTAAATTTCTACAGTATGTTCTTACAGTATGTTCTTACAGTATGTTCTTACAGTATGTATCAAAGTTTCCCAGTGGGAAAACTGGAGCAAAAAAACCGACACAGATATATAAAAGCAAAAAAGCCTTTCAATGGGATTTTGATAAATCTGGTGCAGTTCTTTTTTTTGTCCCAGTTTTACAACGAAAGGGCTTTGATACATAACATACCATGTGCATAGCACCTTATAAAATATTGCAGTTTTTTTTTCAACATTACACAGGTTTGTCAGCTCTAAATAAATCAGGAAAGATGTTGGTAAATGGGTAAATACAATACTGTATATTGCAGCAAACGAGAGGTAATTCCCAATGTATTACTTGCTGGTTAAACACCTGGTAAATATTGTAAGAATGTATCGGGGACATAGACACAGGGAAAGTATAAAGGATACACTGAAATAATTATGCTCCCCAATAGATCTGTTGTCAGATCACACTTTAAATAAATGCTAAAATGACTTGTGAAATTTAGGTAAAATTGGAGTAACAGAAGGGAATTGAATGACTGAGTTTCAACCAACTAAACTATGGGCTCTATGCAGTAAGTGCGGTCCTCTCGCCAAGTGTTCCTTATCGGCATGATTCTGCCGATTTTCCCTCGCCGTATGCAATAAGTGCCGAATCCCTTACGAATCAAGCCGAAAACTTTTGGTCCCACTCTGCCGATGATTTGCCGATCACACACAGGTGTATCGGCGTGCATGGCGGGGTGGTGTTAGGTTCGCCAATGAAACTTCTTGCTGAATCTGCCGAAGCAAGCATGTTTTTGATTGAGCGGCCCATTTAAAGGCAGAGTGTATTTGTATTCATTCTCTGTGTTGTTGGGACAGAGAGAGAGAGAGACACACACAGAGCTGGGCGATTTACATATTTCATATTGACTGAGAGAGTTGTTGTGTATTGTGAGAGGTTTGTCCTGTGTTGTTTTGTTAACATCTTTGTCTTGTTTTCACTTTGTAAGTGTTCAGTGCGATAGTGTTTAAATTTCTTTTCTGTTCTTTGTGAGTGCTATAGGTATGGCCGAAAGGCGTGGGAAAAGTGATGCTGGAGTGAGTGGTACTGTGAGTCGTGTGAGTACGCATCTGAGTGAACGTAGGATTCAGGGGAGTGCTGTTGCTGCGAGTGCGAGTGGTGTTGCTGGGAGTGTGAGTGGTGTTGCTGTGAGTGCGAATGCTGCTGGTGGCTCTGTTGCTGGTGCTGCTGGGGTGTCTGTTGCTGGTGTTGGTGGGGTGTCTTTTGCTGGTGCTGGTGGGGTGTCGTTTGCTGGTGCTGGTGGGGTGTCTGCTGCTGGTGCTGCTGGGGTGTCTGGTGGTGGTGCTGCTGGGGTGTCTGGTGGTGGGGTGGTTGGTGGTGGCCCACTTTTGGAGTCTCTTCCATTGGAAGAAGGAGAGTCCAGTCAGCAGCAGCCAAGCTGTGGGGCTGCACGTGTTCGGAGGAAACGTGTGGAGCGGCCACGTAATCCTCGTTTCAATAAAGAGGAAAACAGAGTTCTTGTCAAAAGGGATTGTGGAGCACTTGACTCTCTGTATGGGCATTTACTAGGTAAGTCTATCTTTGCATTGATTGTTCAAAGACATGTTATCCTAAGTCATGTGAGATGTCTTAATATCAAGCTCTTATTCTCTAATATCTATGAATTAAAGTTAATTGTTACACACATAATCCTTCATGCTTTATAACGACCATAAAAATAAGTTTAAAAAGTTTGCCAAAGTTCATACAATATTCACGCAAGCTTCCTTAGATTTGAATGTTTCCACGTAAATGCTCATGTGCTACACATATTCAACCTAAACCAGCATGTTTGGTATCTCTTGGAACAGGTAGCAGTTTAGGAAACTGCTCGTTTTTCTAATAATAATTAACGTCATATATTTTGTATGTGTTTCAAGGGCGGACAAGTTCAGCATCAAAAAAAGAAATGTGGGATCAAATAACATTGGCTGTGTCTGCGTGTGGGAATCATGTCAAGGACCAGGCGAGTTGTCGGAAGAGATTCGATGATATCAGGGCAAACTTAAAGAAAAAAATACAAGCACAACGGATGCATGCTACTGCCACTGGAGGTGGGCCGCCAGCACAATCTCTAATATTAACTCCATTGGAAAAGCAGATGCTGGAAAAATTTCTTCCTGTCGTCGTTGAGGGTTTGGCAGATGACAGAGATATCGGAATTTATTCGGCTCAATTTCCACCAGGTGACAAATGTTACTGTACTACGCGTGTCGTATGTTACAGTTCTTATCTATATTTCCGCTGAAACTTATAGTTTTTCCCAATATAAGCATACCTACATATATATCTGTATATATGTCTCTCTCTCTATATCTATCTATCCATCTATCTATCTATCTATCTATCTATCTATCTATCTATCTATCTATCTATCTATCTATCTATATTTATATATAGTTGTCCAAAAAAAAATAATTATATATATATATATCTATGTATGTTTGGAAATATGTATTGGCTCAGCTATCGTGGATGACATCATTATGAGTAAACATACACAACTTGACCTGCATGAAGGGATTATGTGTAATGATCTTCCAAATAACACACACTGCAACCTTCTACCTTACAAAGCATTCAACATCTTTGCCCTATAGTTGAAAGCTGAATGTATGTGTGAATCTTTGTACAAACAATGGGTTAACATGCATAACCACAAAGCACACCCGAACTCATTTTTTTTCATAGTAATGTATAACTTCGTTATACTGTGTCTGTGCACACAAATGCATAATTCACTATTTCATGTATGTGTCGATACATATATACATATATACATATATAAATTATATATATATATATATATATATATATATATATATATATATATATATATTAGTGATAATCTATGTTACACCTACAAACAGGCCATTACTGCCTAATCAAGTCTTGCATGGAATATTGTGCATTCAAAGGCGAACATAAATAATTTGCACAAACAAATTTCGTTATGTTTTATGAAAGCTCTTTTTTCGCTTTATGTAGTATAATGTGAGCATAAATAGGAACATGTACCATATGGCATTTAATTGTGTTCATATGTAGCTCACTTCATATTTTTATTTCGCTCATGTACCGGTGTTTGAAACCAGCTGCAATTAATATGTAATCACAGCATAGAGGTGAACAGAGGGGGTGGGGTCGGGCACAGAGCCAGATCACAGGGTCATGGTAGGGTCAAGTCTTGTGGGACGGCTTACAGGTGGTAGAACCAAATAAAAGGTCAGGGTGGTGTCACGTCTTGGGGGAGGGACTACAGTTGTTAGAAGCTGACAAGGTGATCAGAAGTTCATCACATTCATTTGAAATGGTAATTATCTGGATACTTTCACCCACCAGTCCACTATATATTAAAACGTACGTTAGTCATTCGTTCACTCATATATTCTTTTAACGTTATAGATACGCCACCTTATCACACCAGTACCATCTGTGAGCGACACCAGCATGTGTTGCTGAGTGTCAGCCACATTGAGCGCTACACCTGCTTCTCTTAAATGTTCGGACAGATCTCTAAACACATTTATACACATTTCCACAATTAGGTGCCGAATTCTAAGCACAGTCAACTTTGCTTTCATGGTAGTGATGTACATTATTATAGTTAGATTACTACACAACATATGCAGTGTATGTAGAACAGAACACTTAATTTTACAACGCATTCCTGCATGAACATTGTATGTTATATGCTGTTTGTATGTTGTATGCTGTTTAAAATAAATTTGACGATTAGGTTCACATGTACATTTATGTTAAGATGGATAATATACAGATTGGCCTAACCATATCATTGTCATTTCGTTATGTGATGCTGATATTTAGCCATAACTACTCCCACTACAGATACTTCATGTTAATTATGTACACATGACAATTAAATTCTGATGTTATTCTTCTATATAGTTGCTCCTGCAGCTCCTGTGTCACCTGACACTGAACATGTCTCATCACCTGTCTCATCAAGGTCATCATCAAAAATGGAAGGTGAGTGTATGAGGTGCAGCACATATAATGTGTACATTTGAAGAATTTCATTTGCCATGCAAAATAAATGCCTTTCACATGTAATGAACTTTACATCAGTTATTGTCACAGAAGATGTAGTGTTTCCTGACAACATGTATTGTGTGTGTTTTAAAGTATTAGCTAGGAGTTGTGATGTTACAACAAACTTTAATTCATTCTTCTTTCACACTGAGTCTAAACATCATTGTTACTTCAAGCATCATCTTTTAATTGGCCACAAATAAAAAATTATGGAAACATGTTATGTGTTACACTATGAGAACAACTATCATTATAGTGAAAACAAAGTGAAAGTTCCATGGCAGTTCATAATGTCTTTCTTGGTTGTAGAATCAGATGTTGCCGCTCAAGGACAAATTCACTCAAGTGACCATGAAGATGTTGACACTCCTGGATTAACCCAGCATTCAAGTCCTACTGCTCGTGATACCTACTCAGCTATTGCAGCTTCTGAAGAATGAATCTTGGGTGAAGAAAATCGTCGCCATTCAGAAATTATGTCAGTGCTTGAAAGGATGATGTCACTGCATGAAAGGATGCATGAAAGGTCAATATCAGAAATGTCACAAATTCAAAAAGTCATCATCCAAGTTCCTAAAGAAATCCAAAATGTAAACAGGACATTACAAGCACTAGTTCTGAATGTAAGCCAAGCAAATCAGTTTCGGAGTACAGCAAGAGAACAACAATTCCACTTTACCCCATCAGAGGATGGATCTTTACATGCTGCTACTTTTTCTCATGAGTCATCAGTTCTTCATTCCCCAGTTCTGGATGATACCGGTACAGTAGGTGCAAGTTCTGTGCAGGTCCCTGTCAACATCCAACCGCTTACATCTATTCAAAATATGCAACCGACACCTACAAATGAGACACGCAAAAGAAAGTTAGGGCCACAATTACTAATAACCAGCTTTTGGAAAAAGATTAAAATACAAAAACAAGAAAGTGCTCCACCATCACTCTTGCAATGTTTATCAACTGTTTCACAACTGCCACAGCCCACACCCAGTGCCCCTGAACTGCCACAGCCCACACTTAGTGCCACTGAAGTGCCACAGCCCACATATATATCAACATATATATGTATCTAATTATATATATATTTATTTATATATATATATATATATCTATATCTATGTATATATCAAGAGAGACAAACAGAGAGAGTCAAAGAGAGAGAGAGAAAGAGAGAGAGAGAAAGAGAGAGAGAGAAAGAGAGAGAAACAGAGAAACAGAGAGAGAAACAGAGAGAGAGAAAAACAGAAAAACAGACAAAGAGAGAGATGTGTGTGTATGGTTAATTTTAGTGTAAGCAGAAATCTTTTCATCATAGCACTGTAGCTGATTTCACACACATTGTTATTTTAATTAAAATACTAAACTTGTTTTGCACATTTTGATTGCCTAAGCCGAAAGTAAAGTTTCGATTCCTGTGAAAAGAGGGTATCTTAGACAATGAATTTCAGCCAATTATTGTAACAAATTTCTTGTGGGAGAAAACCTAGGCGTATAACCGTTAGGTTGAATTATAACATTGGAACAAACCGCGAAGATAACATGTAACTATTCACACATTCAGCAGACATCCGTATGCGTTCAACTTAGATACTGTACACTTGAAGAGAGAAGAAATGGCAGAAGCTTCCACATTGCACAGCCATCGATGTAAATCATACAAATTTTTGATTTATGACGCAATCGAGTCAACGCCAGAGAAAAGGGCAACCGTGGGGGAAATCTATGAATTGATCCAAAAGAAATATCCATACTTCCAAGAACCTGACAAACAACGAAATTTTAAAACTTCTGTACGATTCACTTTATCAGCAAATGAATGTTTTGAGCGTGTCCATGATTGGCAAGATCAACAATATGGATGCTGGCATGTTGCGCCATCATTTAAACTTACCATGGAACATGGAACATGGAACATATCTTCTGTTAAATAGCATATTTTTGCCTAATACCAGTTACATTGAAGCCGCACAGACTGTCGCGCCCTCCATTCATCAAGACCAGATGCAAGATGGACATAACTACTATGATATATATCAAAACTTATATGGCCAATACCAATGTGGATGTGAAAACAACCAACAACTGTACGTACCTCCGGACGTCTTGTTTGAAGAAGCCACTGCAGATCCATATGACGGCCTCACGGAGATGTGTGTGATTCAGGATTCAACGGTTGCCTCAACCATGGATGATACTGTTGTGCCTTCCTGGAGCGAGTTGTTGCAGCCAAATCAGTTTTGACTTCTTCAAGATTGGTAAATACAAATTTCGTTATGCCTTTACTCAAATTATATATGTGTACATTAATAATATACACCATTTGTTAGCCAAATGAGTGGATACAGCTTAACATTGCAGACAGCCTTACATGTAGCGTGCACAAAGACATTATTTCCTATAACAATATACTACATGACGAACCATTACTACACATTGGTGACGGAGTCCTAAATCATAGATTATTATCGCTTTTAAAGTATCATTTCAACATGTTACACTAACTGTAACACACACACACACCTCATTGTTTAGCATTCAACATATAAAAACAAAGTGTCGCCCACATATGACGTGGGAACGTGGTCATGTCCCAAGGCGTCCTTAAAAGGTTACCGATGCAAGCCCCACCCCCAACTGATGTGTGCGAGTGAAACAGTATTGGCTGTGCCCGTAGCTTATTGTTACGGTCAGTGCAGTGTGTCATGCACGCGCGTCGGTGGAGCGGTGCGTGCACAGCGCTGGAGGACAATGTTCATACCGTGGGAGGGGTGTTTGCGTGCATTTCACGGTGCCTTCACATGACGTCACACGTATTTTGTTCGCTCATTGGATGATCGTCCGTTTTGGCCGTGGGCACACATCCGTTGAAAAAGTTTAGATATGTACGTATGAAGAAGTGAATTTGTTTCGCTTCCATATCATAACTTTCAGCCATGATATGCATACTGCTAGCAGCACCATGGAGGGACATGTATTGAACGCACAGCGTACACATTGTTTTGCGCATGCGCTAAGACTTAGTCCACACATTCATGACGTGCGTACGCAACAGACGTTGTGCGTGCACATAATTATGTATACAGGCACCGGAACAAACATATCAGTTGTAATGCCAGCAACGCCATTCGAAAAATTAGATAGTTCTGTATCTGTAGTTTTTTCCTTGCAGTTTAAACATATATGTAACTTATGCGTGAATATCCACAATCCTATAGAAATGTGTTAAGTGTTGTCATGCGGAAACAGATAAATGTGGCATCTTTGAACCTCATGTGTTTGCCGTATTTCACAGATGTCGAGGATGAATACATGGGACCAATGTATGATTTCAGATGGGCCAATCGTTATATTAGATGATAGTGACGACTAGCGAACAACTATTATAAAAAATATGTAACAATGCTTTCAATGATTGGTGCGCAGATTAACAATAACTACATAATGTTATCCTATTGTGCAAATGTTTACTATGAATTTAATTATCATAATGATGTTGCTAAGCACTGAAGTTAGAACTTATATTGATCTTTTTTTCTTTTCTACTAACATTATATGTATTGCCATGTGATATATGCAACCAACATTATCACTCAGCAAACACATTAATCTACTATATATTATAATCTCACGTGTGACTTGTCAAAGAATGTAAATGCTACTGTACATAACAACTCGTAGACATTGTATCTGAACGTACACAATAACAATAGTGAGGTGATAGAAATTTTTTAGTAGTGTGAATGTTATATTATCACCTAAGTTGTAGTGGTAACCTAACATGCATGAGCTAATGAATGTTAGGTACCGATGATTAAACCATGAACATTTGTGTGTACATTTAATTCACACGAGTAAGTATAGTTTAGTGTTATTAGTAAATGTTCAACACATACATAGCTAAGTGACGGCAATGATAAAAGCAACATTATGATGTTGGTTTTTTATTATTTCTGGTAGAAATACATGCATCACACAAAAACTAAAACACACACACACACTATGTTGCTGAAATGTGTGCGTATGCAAATGTCTACTTCATTTATGTTCATATGTTGACAGTACTTATAAAGGATCATGATCATTATGAATAACTAACGTGAATGAAATAAAAATTTTATTAACTACATTGTCATTGTGTTGAATGATTTAGGAAAAGTTGAGAATCCAAAGAACTATACTTTGGAATGGTGTTTACATTTTGACAAATGTTAGATGAAGGTCAAATCAACACACATCTTTGACTTATACATACACATGTGACAATGTAGTAATCAACATGAAGATGAAGTGCGAGAAGAAATAACACTGCAATGTTAATGATGTTTAACACATTTGGGTATTTTCATACAAACATGCATTGAGTGTTAACATCACTCATGTGTATTGTATTGTATGTCTTTATTTATATAGCGCCATTAATGTACATAGCGCTTCACAGCAGTAATACATGTGGTAATCCAATAAATAACAGATAATATAAATAACAGATCATGGGAATAAGTGCTTTAGACATTAAGGAAGAGGAGTCCCTGCTCCGAGGAGCTTACAGTCTAATTGGTAGGTAGGGAGAACATACAGAGACAGTAGGAGGGAGTTCTGGTAAGTGCATCTGCAGGGGGCCAAGCTTTATGTGCCATGTGTTCAGAATAGCCACAGTGCTATTCATATGCTTCTTTAAGCAAGTGTGTCTTAAGGTGGGTCTTAAAGGTGGATAGAGAGGGTGCTAGGCGGGTACTGAGGGGAAGGGCATTCCAGAGGTGAGCGGCAGTCAATGAAAAAGGTTTAAGGCGGGAGAGGGCTTTAGATACAAAGGGGGTAGAAAGAAGACATTATTGAGAAGAACGCAAGAGTCTAGATGGTGCATAATGAGAAATTAGGGCTGAGATGTAAGGAGGGGCAGAAGAGTGTAAAGCTTTAAAAGTGAGGAGAAGAATGGAGTGTGAGATGCGGGATTTGATCAAAAGCCAGGAGAGGGATTTCATGAGGGGAGATGCTGAGACAGATCTAGGAAAGAGTAGAGTGATTCTGGAAGCAGCATTAAGGATAGATTGTAGGGGAGACAGGTGAGAGGCAGGAAGGCCGGACAGCAGGAGGTTACAGAAATCAAGACGGGAGAGAATGAGGGCCTGAGTCAGAGTTTTAGCAGTCGAGCAACAGAGGAAAGGGCGTATCTTTGTTATATTGCGGAGGAAAAAGCGACAGGTTTTAGAAATGTTTTGAAAGTGAGGGGCAAATGTGAGAGAGGAGTCGAGTGTGACCCCAAGGCAGCGTGCTTGGGCTACTGGGTGAATGATCATAGTTCCAACAGTAATGTGGAAGGAGGTAGTAGGGCCAGGTTTGGGAGGAAGTATGAGGAGCTCTGTTTTAGCCATGTTGCGTTTAAGGCGGCGGAGGGCCATCCAGGATGATATAGCAGAGAGACATTCAGAAACTTTGGTTTGTACAGCAGGTGTAAGGTCGGGTGTTGAGAAATATATTTGTGTGTCGTCAGCATAGAGGTGATAATTAAACCCAAAAGATGTTATTAGGTCACCTAGAGAGAGTGTATACAGAGAAAAGAGAAGAGGTCCCAGGACAGAGCCCTGGGGTACCCCCACAGAGAGATCAATAGAGGAGGAGGAGGTATTAGCAGAAGAGACACTGAAAGTACGATGGGAGAGGTAGGATGAGATCCAGGATAGAGCTTTGTTCCGAATGCCAAGAGTATGGAGAATGTGAAGGAGAAGAGGGTGGTCCACGGTGTCAAATGCTGCAGAGAGGTCGAGTAATATGAGCAGAGTGTAATGACCTCTGTCTTTGGCAGTATGGAGGTCGTCAGTTATTTTAGTGAGGGCTGTTTCCGTGGAGTGAGCAGTGCGGAAGCCAGATTGTAGAGGGTCTAGGAGAGAATAGGTGTTGAGAAAATGGAGCAAGCGAGCGAATACAAGACGTTCAAGGAGTTTAGAGGCAAAAGGCAGGAGGGAGACAGGTCGATAGTTAGAAAGACAGGTAGGGTCAAGCTTGCTGTTATTGAGTAATGGTATGACTGTTGCACGTTTGAAGAAGGATGGAAAGGTTCCAGAGCAGAGGGAGGAGTTAAAAATGTGCATGAGCGTAGGGATTATAGTAGGAGCAAGAGGTTTTAGGAGATGGGAGGGAATGGGGTCAAGAGGGCAAGTGGTAGAAGGAGAAGAGGCGATCAACAGCGACACATCCTCCTCTGAGACAGTGGAAAAAGAGTCAAGGAAGGCAGGAGGAGAGTTAGGAAGAGGTGTAGGATGGGAGGAAGAAACAGAGGGGATGTTCTGACGTATGGATTCCACCTTTTCCTTAAAATAGTCAGCAAATGTGAGCGGAGATGGAGGAAGGAGAGGCAGCTGAGGGTGGTTTGAGTAGAGGATCAAAGACAGAGAACAGTCGGCGTGGGTTAGACTTGTGCATGTTGATTAGTGAAGAAAAGTAGGCTTGTTTAGCTTGCGAGAGGGCAGAGTTGAAACAGGATAGCATAAATTTGTAGTGAAGGAAGTCTGCGAGAGTATGAGATTTCCTCCAGAGGCGTTCAGAGGAACGAGTGGAAGAACGCAGCATGCGCATGTGGGAATTTAACAAGGGTCTAGGGTTAAAAGAGCGAGTGCGGCAGAGAGAAAGCGGGGCATGTAGATCAAGAAAGGAGGACAAGGCAGAGTTGTAGTTCCTGACCAGTTTGTCAGGGTCTGTAGCAGAGGTTAGAGAGGAGAGGGAGGAGTGTAACGTGGACTCAAAGTCAGGTAAGTGAATAGAGCACAGGTTTCTGCAGAACCGGGGGGTAGATGGAGGTGGAGAAGGGGAGAAGCGAGATAGAGAGAATGAGATGAGGTGATGGTCAGAGAGAGGAAAAGGGGAAATGGAGAAATCAGAGAGAGAGAAGTTTTTAGTGAAAACCAGGTCTAAGTAGTGGCCATCCTTGTGGGTGCTGACTGCAGTCCACTGTTGAAGGCCAAAAGAAGAGATTAGAGAAAGAAAGCGGGAAGCCCAAGGGAGAGAGGGGTCATCAATGTGGCAATTGAAGTCCCCAAGGAGAAGAACAGGGGAGTCTGAGGAGAGGAAGAAAGAGAGCCAGGATTCAAAGTGAGAGAGAAAGGCAGCAGGGGGATGAGTAGAGTTAGGTGGGCGATAGATGACCGCCACATGAACAGGGAGAGGAGAGAAGATCTGGACAGTGTGAACCTCAAAGGAGGGAAAGGCAAGATAGGGTTGAATAGGAAGAGTTCGGTAACGGCAGAGAGAGGAGTGCAGGAGCCCCACACCTCCACCCCTGCCATCCGGGCGCTGAGTGTGGGAGAAGGAAAGGCCACCGTAGGAGAGGGCAGCTTCCAGAGCAGAGTGAGACTGAGTGAGCCAGGTCTCAGTTATAGCAAAGAGAAGCAGGGAGTGAGAGAGAAAGAAGTCATGCACAGAGAGGAACTTGTTAGAGAGGGAGCGAGCATTCCAAAGGGCACAGGAGAAAGGGAGAGAGGAGGGAGGGTGGCAGGGGATGGGTATGAGGTTGGAGGGGTTAACACCAGAAGGAGTAGAAGTTGTATGTGGGAGGCGAGGACGAGAGCAAGTAGAAATAAGGCAGGGACAAGGATTGGGAGAGATATCCCCAGAAGCAAGGAGGAGAAGCATGGATAGAAAGAGGATGTGTGAGGATGATTTATAGGGGTGTGTTTTAGTGCAGGGTGTATAGTTGTGTGGTGACAGAGGACGCAGGTAAGAAAGGAGTTCATGTGAACTGAGAAGTGGGGAAGAAAGGAGAGATGGAGATATATGAATCGAGTTAGAGACATAAGGAGACTGGTGGAAGGAAGTGCATAATTTGAAAATAATTGAGGTTGCAGCAAATATAAAAAATAAAGGCAGCATCACAGCAATAGTTAAATGTTGAGATGTGCAGTCTTAGATAGATGATATCCTCTTTTCCAACGTAGATCAAAAGCAGGAATCAGAAGCAGTAGGTGAAATCCACTTTTCCACTTCTTTTTGAACTTCCTTTTTAAACTTCATATTCTACTTGAAACATTTCTACTTAAAAGCATATCTGCTTACAAGCATGGCTGCTAGCAGCAATGGCTGTTAGGAGTTTACTTATATACTTTTAGAAAGTCACCTGG
>WSYH01004248.1:0-55535 GCA_036426205.1 Ascaphus truei
GTCCTGGGACCACTTGTGTCGGGGCGCACGGGCTCATACTCCGTTCATAAGCCGCAACTCTGGCCTTCTTCACGGCCAGCTCCATCGGAGATTGTGGGGAGTTAGGGAGTTCCTTACCACTCCACTGGCTTGGGATGGATTCTCCCAAGGAGGACACCTCCGCCAGGACGCGATGTAGAGGGGAGCCCTTCGCCCGGATGACCAGACTTAAGGAGCCATCGTGCTCCGCGGTCACCTGGAGGCTCACCCCCGACACCCCTGGGGCAGTCGACTCACCCTCATCGTCGTTTGGTACTGGTCCCCATTCCAGGACCGATGGTACCTCGGTAGTAGGTCGGACTGACCATTGTAGGGCGCACGGGCCCACAGCAGGGTCCACAACCTCGGGATACACCTCCTCTAGGGCACACGGGCCCACAGCAGGCTCTGCATCCGCCAAGATAGGGTGTTCATTGCTGGCACTAAAGTGGTCCGCCGGCAGGCGCATCACCACAAGTGACTGGTCGCTGGATTCACTAGAAGGTGGGGGTATATACACCTTACCCTGTGATTCCTCTGTATAATCGCTGGGGTGGTTCGCCGGTAGGCGCATCGCCACCGATGGGACTTCAACCTCGTCCCGCTCAGGAACCGGATCTGAAATGTTCACTCGGGCACACGGCCCTCCACAACCGGTTGTTGGTAGCGGGAATCCCTAAGTAATTTCTCCCTGAAGACAGACTTAACTTCAGCACAACTCATAGTGATATAGAGGTCAGGCTCCTCCTCCCTAGAACAGTCTGTCTCATCCACGTTTGGTTGAAACTTACAGTGCTTGCTCCCCCTGGTGGAATCTGAAGGAGGGGCTCTTTCTGCAAAGGAGTGGTTCTGGCTCTGTGCTGAGTCACTCACAGTGCAGGGGCGGGGTTCGGGTTTTCGCGCCCAACTCGGACAATACTCTGCAACAATTTCTTGCACAGTCCTGGTGCTCTCCCGACTTGGCGGGAGCCGCCATCTTAGGTGTGACTCACTGCTTGAGAGAGACTCCATTTTAATCACAGTCTCTGCAATTACACTAGGGCTCTCTGTATAGATAGGGGGGTAGCCTTCTGGTTTTCCCGCCAATCCCGGACAGTTTTCCTCAACACAATCTAGTGCAGGCTTGCAGTCAGCAGCACGTGCGTTCTCCTGCGTTGGCGGGAGACGCCATTTTACTAGGTCTGCGTAAACTAGGGGGTATCCCTCAGACGGGCCCCCGGGCATACACAGGGTGGACGGTGCCTCTGCCAGGCATATATCCGCAGTGGGGGTTGCTACAAAAAGTATGGTTTTCCATGGGGCCGTGGAATCGTGTTCTTCATCTAAAACACATGCGTGCGGCCACCCTGGAATTTTACGCATAGAGTACTGAACCTCAACCGCGGGCATAGTTGCGGGAAGGCCTCCTACTGCCACTACCCGGCCAGGCTCCATATACTGCCTCAAAGCCCAGGCAAGGACCTCGTGTCCGGACTTCACAAACATGGCGACAAAAAATTGAGACTTGGACAATTTGGGAAAAAAATGGAACAGGGCACCCCAGGTCTGTCTCTCAGCAGCGCCTCCAAATGTAGCCCTCTTACCCCCACCCTAAGTGAGATTGGGGTGTGTAGGTGTATCTGACTACTTCTAGTGTGGTGCTATACCTGTTGGCTCACAGGAGGGCTGAACTTCCGCCATGGGGAACCTGGGGCATTTATACTAGGGGTACTTACTTCCAACGATGCAGCGCCTCCACCTGCGATGGCTTCCACCATAGGGGAAGTGGTTCCTCGCAGGACAATCACAATAATCGATACTCACACAGATATATATATTAACTAGGAACTTTACTGTGTTATGCAAGAAAACAGATCACGCAATATCATCATAACCTGTGTCCCTCTCTAGAGGAGACACTTACTGCGTCGCGCAGGACGCTTCCCAACACTAGGTGATCCCACCCAGTGTCCCGAGAATCCCCACCCAATGTCCCGCACTCTAGGAGAGAACGTGGGTGACTGCGCAGTCACTAATTAATGTGTTAGGCCTGTTGGTGCACATATATATAGTGAATACCTTCCGAGCACTCCGATGCTCGGGTCCGCAACAATCTTCTAAAAGGGTCAGACGTGCGATGCATCCGTCTGATCCTTTCCAGGTAATTCTCCAGGAACCCCAACGAGGGTCCCACCGCTTCACGGGAACACAACCGAATCACGGGAACAGCAACCGCATCACGGGAACAGCAACCGCCGCTATATCCCTATCTATCCCTAACTAACCCTAAAGTGACAGGAACCCTAACCTAGGGCCTGTCCCTGATGAACCGCAACCTGGGGTGGCTTGGGGAAATCTCCTAGGGCCTGCGGAGTAATAACCTGCCCCACTCCCCTAACTCATCCCAGTCCTGACACTCACTGAACCCTAACACTAACACTAACACTACGCACTGCAAACTTCATAACGCGTACAGCCACTTGCTGCACACTATCACTATGCCTTCTTGTCAGGCCTCACAGCACTGCCAGCCGTGATCCTGACAAGACAGCACACAGACACGCACTAAGGGCAGCGTCCCTATCTGGGCCGTCCCTCAACACTTACCCACTAACCTGGTGGGGAGTTGGGGCCTTACTTGGGATGTGGGGACCTTACTCGATGCAGAAGCTGCACATGCTCTCTGCACCCTTCCTTCCCTCACAGCTCCCCAGCTCCAACTGACAAACGTGCTGCAGTCCAAACAATGTATCCACTTTCCTTGCCTGGCCTTCCTAAGCCCTATTGGCTCCCTGGTGTCACATGGGGCATACAGAGGCTCATGGGATATGTAGTCCCAGCTCAGAGCCTTCCCTGGTAGGCTAGGGGTTCGCGGGCTTTCCTTACCCTCCACTGCGCGTGCGCAAGCTTTCCCGGGCTTTCTCTCTTCTCCCTGAGCTGTCCCTATGCTCGCGCGAGCTATCCCTAGCTCTGGGGCTTTCCCTGCGCCTACGCGTCCACTGCGCATGCGCGAGACGGTCCTCAATGGCGGCGCCCTGCTCTGCGGCCGCCGGGACCTTAGAGACGCGATCGCGGCCTTAGCAACGGCCCGATCGCGTCCCCGGCAACCGGCCGCAGGCAGGGGAAGCCGCGCTGCTCCCTGCTCCAGCCCCCACCCTTGGAAGCAGCCGTCGGGTCTTTCGGCACCCGCGATCGATCTGCTCCAGGGGAGGGGGGTCTCAAGGAGCTGCAGGAGCTCCAGGCTACACATATATAATCCTATTAAAGGTTAAGTTTTAAAAACATCATCATTTCACATACTATCTGTTCTGTGTTATTTATGGGGGGGCGCAGACAGCGAAACCTGGGGGCGGGCAGATGCTGTGCACATGCAGCCAAAAGCTCAAGCTCTGTGCAGCTGCTTCTCTGTGCTTGATTCCGGGGTGGTGCCTTGCAGCGGGGGCAGAGCTTCTCTCTGCACACAGACAACCCCTCCTCGTCCTCCTGTCTGTTTGCAGCAGCACACGGGGGACCAAAGCATGCTTGTACTCCCCCCCCCCCCCCCAGGTGAAAGTGTGTGACTGTTATGGTTGTGTGTTGTTTTGTGTGTGTGTTGTGATATGAGTGTGTGTTGTGATTGAGTATGTGTGCTGTGTGTGTGTTGTGTCTGTGTTGGTTGTGATTGAGAGTGTGGCGTGGGAGATTGTGGGATTGCAGGGTGGGGTGCGGTGTGGCTGTATAGGTGGGTGTTGGTGATTGAGTCTGTGTGTGTTGTCTGTGTGTGTGTTGTGTTGGTTGTGATATGAGTATGTGTGCTGTATCTGTGTTGTGATTGAATGCAGCTGTGCGCAAACTGGGGGGGCGCAAGATTATCTAGGGGGGCACATGTGGTGTGCGTTGAAACCTTGTGTGCGGGCCGACAGACGCTGTGCGCGGGAGGGCAAAAAAGCTGTGTGCCAGTGGCCAAGAAGCTGTGTGCGGGCGGGCAGCCGAAGAAGATGTGCGCGGAGGGGGAAAATAAATAAATAATACTGTAGGTAGGAGTGTGTGACACTGGGGACAGCAAGCCAAAGCGCAGAGAGAATAAAAAGGCAAATGGGAGAAAGAAAAAAAGGAGGGGGGGGGAGAGGGAGGTAGCAAAGAGGTGGATGAATGCCACCCCAAAAGGATTGCCTTTGTGCACGTACGCACTCCCAAGCTTGGCGCTTGGGGAAGACAAACAAAATTGACTTTGAGGCGCGCTCAGCAGCAGTCAATGCGCACACACACACAGTCGCACAAACACACAGAAATAGCCCCGATCCATGCCCCCCCCGCTCGTGCTCGCAAAATTATGCAGGACACCCTGCGCTCATGCTTGGAGAGTTGGTGATGTCACTGCTCTCAGCGGCAGCGTGGACGCAGCCTAATTTTGCAAGCGCAAGCTGTTGAAATATGTAAGTATTTAGACATATTTGTATTTACAATGTATACAGTTTAATAAAGTTTTTTTTTTTTTTCCATGTAATTTTGATTACATCAGGCAGGGGAGGGGGGGGGGCAGAAATTTCATGGATTAAAAGGGAGGCTCGGCATAAAAAGTTTGCTCACCCCTGTCCAGCTATTCTATAGGGCTCTTTCCTTACCCAGGCAAGTATTTGTACAGTATATCTTATAGAATAGATTTCCTCCACATTTAATAAGTTACATAAAATGTTGTTCTGACGCTTGGCCATGTGTAGCTTTCTGCTGCCATCTTGTGGACAAGTATAAGTGTTTAAAAATTTTTTTAACCTAAAATAATTTCCATGTTAAAGCAAAAGATATATATATTTTTTTAATCTGATGTTTTATGGTGTTAAGACTGCGTGTCAGTCCTCAAAGTGTGATACTGTATGTTCCATTTGTTAAAAAGGATGTGACATCACTTTAAGGGATGATCTCACATCCTTTAAAAACCACGTACGACAAATATTGAATGTATGTTAAAAAAAAAATCAATTTTTTTTATTGTATTTTTTTTTTTTTATGTTTTTGATTGCCCATTGACTGCTAATATATTCATCTGTGCCCTTTTAAGGTACAGATAAATACAGTGACAGGCAATGCATTTTTTGGCAAATGCTTGTTTTGAATTATTTTTTCTATTTCGGTTTATTGTTTTCACTAAATTGTTTGTTATTTGGATAGCTTGTTTATATTAAATTTTAGGATTGGTTAGCAGTTTTATTTCTTGAATTGTTTTGTTGGTTAGGTGTTTAATTGTATTCTAGTATTTTGGGATAACAATTTTTATTCTTCTGCTGTTTTGGTGTTAGAATAATTTTATTGTTCTGTAGTTGAGGCTTTGTAGTTCTTGTATTCTTGTGGTGTTTAGGTGCTTATTTATTTAATTGTTGTGTATTGTTGTGCTTTGATTTTTTTTCATAGGTTGGCCATTGACTGCTACAGTATAATGGCTTATCATGCCCATATTATATGGGTATGATGTACCACTGTGCCAATCAATGTATAAAGGGTGAGTATAGTGGCCCCCAGGGTGGGTGGTTAGGCCTCCCTGGTGGGTAGCGGGGGAGGGGGGTATAACCCTTAATTACTATAGTGGTTATTAACCACTAAGTTGATTAAAGGTTTAGTGGCCATTAGATTGTATAACGGAGGATATGGACCTGGAGTATGGTGATGAGGGCTCCCTTAATCATGGCAGGGGTAAGTAGACGTTTTATTTACTTTATTTATGCTGGCTTACTAATGTTTGATTTAGAATGGGCAAATGAGCTATTATCCATATCTGGATAATAGTAATTTTTGCCCATTACTGTACTGTATGTGTTGGGGGTAGAGGAGGTGGGTTGTAGGGTTGTTGTGTTTGTTTTTGTTTCTTGGAGATAGAGGGATTGGGTGAAGGGGATAGTTGCCGGGTGGGTAGTGGGACTGGTTAACCCCTTCATTACCATAGCGGTTTCCATCGCTATGGTAGGGGAGGGGTTAACTCCTTCCGCATCCTTCCCGGCAGGCCTAACGACCCACCCTGAGGCTACTACCCCCTTCATCCACCCCCAGTAAACAGGCTATTGAAGTTGAACCCCTTCATTGTCTTAGCGACTAGCCGCTAAGGTAATGAAGCGGTTTTAATAAAAATATGTAAATACTATTGTACGTGAGCAGGGGGTCTCCGGAGCAGAACTGCGTTGATTTCAGGCCCGGGGACCCCCTGCTTCCCGAGATACAGGCCCCGTTATGGGGAGCCGGTATCTCCTATGCATTTAAATGTCCTGCGTCACGTGACTGGGACATTTAAATGCATAGGATATAACGGCACCCTATAACGGGGCCTGTATCTTGGGAAGCAGGGAATCCCCGGACCTCAAATCAACGTGGTTCTGCTCCAGAGACCCCCTGCACACGTACACTAGTACTAACATTTTTATTAAAACCCTGCGATCGCAGGCGAGATATGCGCAGGGAGAGGCGGCTCTCTGTGCAGCTCTCTGTGCACCTGGCCCACATCGCTGCACATCGCACGGAAGAGAACGTTTGAGACAGGCAAACAACACATCGCTGCTCATCGTAAGTTTGTCATTTTGCTGTCGCCTGGCATCAGAGTCTTTCTGAATACCGTGATAAATAAACTGACAAACCCTGCGTCGGTAGAATAGGCCCCTTAGTGTCTTCAACAAAGATGGAGACTTTGCTTTCGCTGCCAACCTCAAGGTCATAAATAAACAAGTTAAAGAGCAGGGGTCCCAGTACCGATCCCTGAGGTACTCCACTCACGACTTTAGCCCAACCTGAAAAAGTTCCATTTATGACAACCCTCTGTTGTCTGTCCTTTAACCAGTTTTCAATCCAGGTGCATATATTTTTACCGAGTCCAATTTGCTTTATTTTGTACACCAACCTCGTGTGTGAAACCGTATCAAAATCTAAGTAGACCACATCAGCTGCATTACCCTCGTCAAAATTCCTACTTACCTCATCAAAGAACAAATAAGGTTAGTTTGGCAAGATCTATCCTTCATAAATCCATGCTGACTATTACTAATAATTTTGTTTTCCATTAAGTATTCCTGTATATTATCCCGTATTAAACCTTCAAGTAGTTTCCCTACTATTGATATAAAAGAGGAGAAAGCAGTGCTCAACTTGTGAATAATAAAATATGTGACTAGTTAATGTCGCATATAGTGATTGGATAGAGTAGACTATTAAGTGTTAAAAAAACAGACTAACAGTTTATAAGAATAATAATAGTGATAATACACTCGTGAATATAATGTATACACCAATAAATGCAATAACAAGTGATAATGGTGAAATCAAATAAATAGAACGTAGTATACTCCTCCACTCAAAACCCTGGGACAGGATATGTTTCCAGTCTCCTCCACAGTAGGCATCGAAAAAAGTCATGGGAGCGGGGGATGTAACACCATAGGAGAGAGAAGAATAATGGACATAGAACAGTACTGTAAGACAGTCGGGGTTCAGTGCTGTATGGAACGTCCAATATTAATACTCACAAACGTACGAGTTATATGGGCACATCCAAACTGTGGCCAAATGTAGCAAACGTGGCTGGATGAGCACTCGGCCCGGCAGGACCCGGGGGAAGAAAACCAGGATAGTGCAGATGGTACTTTTTAAAAGTATATTTGATCACAAAAGACCCCTTGCAGTAAAGGCTTACATCAGGGATGATCTATTAAAACATTTGTACGATACTATAATGTCGCTGTGACTCCCGTGACCCGGGTGAGTCGCGCTCTCACCCACTCAAAGTCTCCACTGCTGTCATTTCCGGGTTCCGAAATCAGGTGACCGGATGACGTGGATGGCGTTCCTCCCAATGCCGTTCCTCCGTTCAGCATCAGCTGCTTCACCGATTGCTGGACTCAGACTGACCCGGCTCCCGGCGGCATTATTGTGTCGTACAAATGTTTTTGAGGACTGGAGTTGAGCACCTCTGGTATACACCATCCATGGACCTTAAAGTCGTTACCTTCCTTATAATTGGGATACGATGCCTCCGTCCCGTCTGACTTGTACAATCATGTTAAATGCTGCCTCTTCCTCTCCATTTCCTCCCCTACCTGTCTATTAAGCCACATTGGTTTAGATTTGTTTCATTTGTATTTATTACTCACGGGTATACACAGATAAGTACACGTTTCGAACAATGCTTTAGGAGTGCCCAGTTATCTTTCCGCATGAAATACAATTAAAAAAACAATGCGAGAGAAAGAGACGTTACTCTTGTTTTTAATGGAGACGTTAAATATCACGGTAGCGTTAACAGGAGCGGGAACGTCGGTTTTTAATGGAGACGTTAAATATCACGGTAGCGTTAACAGGAGCGGGAACGTCGGATATATCTGTCTGTGAGGCCCCGTCTAAGCCTTTCGACCCACAAGGGTGAGGAACATTTGAAGACCAATTTTTCCTTCAGGTCATGGACACAGCTAAGTGTGCCATTATGGTCCATGCCTCCGCTAACACCCACTAGCATGTCCACTTTCTTTCTAATCCGCATATGGCAAACAAAATCATTTTCTATACCAGATACATCTATGACATCTTTCTCGTCTGCGATGTTACAGCAAATTATTTGTGATCTCAATTTCTGTGGCTCCCTCCAACTTGCTCGGACTATGGATCAATATTCTATCCATTTTCTTGACATGCCAATTGTTAAGACTGACACAGGACACTGCTCTTATTCCCGGCTTCGTGTACCCCCACACCCACTTTTAATTGTGGATTACCATATTCTCTGATGCTCCGTGTGCTAAAGGAATAAATTAATACAACCACTCAAAGCAATTGAAACGATGGACGTTGTCTCCTTGAAAGGGAGAAATGACCATCGCTGAACAGGGATGGGACTCAAGGGGGGGGGGAGGAGAGCGGGTCTTTTCATCTGGAGGAGCGACATGAGAGCGAGAGAGAGAAGCCGGGGGGAGGAACGGAAAGAGAAGGAGGAAAGAGAGGGGGGGGGGGGGGAAAAGGGGGCAGGGGAGGGGGAGAAAGAGAGTGGGGAGGGGAAGGAGGAAAGAGAAGAGATAGGGGGGGACAGAGGGGGGAGGATGAGGGGAGGGGGAGAAGGAGGAAGGGGAAGAGAGGCGAGCGAAGTATGAGAGGGGGCAGCGATTCGAGAGAGAGAGGGGGGTTGGGGGGGAGAGGAGGTGGAGAGAGAGAGGGGAAAAGACGAATGAGGGCGGGGGGAAAGCGATGAGGGGGGGAGAGAGAGCAGGGGGGAGAGAGTCGAGGGGGAAGAGCGAGAGTGGGGGGGAGCTGGGGCAGCGAGGAGGGGGGGGAGAGCGGAGAGGGGGGGGAGAGAGAGAGGGGGGAGGAGAAGAAGAGAGCGAGATGGGGGGGGGGGGAAGTAGGGGGGGGGGAAGTACAAGCGAGGAACAGGCAGGGAAACACCTGGGATACAGGAAGGAAACAGAAGAAGAAAGAGGACAGCTGCAAACCGCCCCAGTGGGGGTCTAAATAAAAACATTGTTTGGTAACCGTTTGTTTATTTATGAGGTCTATACAACATATATTCAAATATAGTGAAGTGCACCAAGGGTCTTTATAGCACGGGTAACTGGAATGAGATAACAAGGCATTGTGTTACACGTGGCAGCAGCCACTATTGGGAAATATTATCGTTCACGAGGAGGACCGGGATTCAAATATCCTCTGCCGGATCAAGAAATCACCAAACTTACACCGGGGTGCTCAACGCCGGGGCCGCCCAAAACAGGTCAGCACAGTCCGGCCGCCCCCCCAAACAGGTCAGCACAGTCCGGGTTGCCCCCAAAACAGGTCAGCACAGGTGGCTATCAGTTGGCTCAAAGACAGCCAACTGTGTGCGGAAGAAGGGATAGATCCTTAAAAACTGCCCATATTGGGGGTCTGAGGACTGGCGTTGGCCACCCCGGGTATACCCCACCAGGGACCTTAAGTCTGTTTTTAACTTGAATTTGGTAGTGCTGTGGCTAGCATTCTATGTTTATTATACACAGATAATAGACCACGCTGAACTCTATAATGATGAGAAGTATCTACACACGTATATATGAAACAAAGGATACTGTAGATTTTTAATACAATTTCCCAAGAAGTGCAAATTAAGTCAACTCAAATAAGGGGGGGAAAAAAACTTAGTGTGTCATTCATTACAGTTGTTTCAACTATAAATACAATTTAATACAGGATTTATTTCTTGAAAATAAAAAAAAAACAAAAAAACTAATGGTACTATAAAAAGTCAACGACATTCCATAGCCAAGTAGGATCGTATCCTCTATCTATTAGATGTGTCATTACATTGAAGTAGTATCAACCACTTGTACATAATCAGGTATTAGTTGATTAGTAGGATCACCTTCTAAAAAATCAGAACTTCAATCTATAAAACATAATTAAACCTCCTCGATTTAATAGGGTCAGCCACTTAGACCCCATTTCTACTTGAATCATGATGGGATCTCCTTGGGAAGGGGGAAAAATGTTTATGAACCTCATAATAAACACGGTCCCCTATTGCACAAGCAGTTATGTGAATAAACTTACAAACCTAAATATACCCTATAAACTTTATTGGTAAATAATAATAACTATTCACATAGCCCCTTTCTCCCAAGGGGACTCAAAGGTTTTCCCAATACAGTGTAGTGGGTGCGGTACAATTCCCCCTTTTTACATATACGCACACCAGCAGCAAACTAACAAACACCACAGAAAAATACACAACTCATAACACACCCACAAATGACACACACCTCATGACACAGCGAAAGCACAATCAGCTGGGGACAGACACACAGCACACACACACCACACACACACACACACACACACCACACACACACACACACACACCACACACACACACACACCAACACACGACCACACACACACACACACACCACACACACACAACACACACACAAACACACACACCACACATCGTTATATGCTGTTTATTTAAATCAAAACACGCATAACCGTCCCACCCCCAAAAAAGAATATTTTAGAAAACAAAAATGATAAAAAAAATGATTAGTCTTTCGAAGGTGCAAATGTCCTGGTTGTTTGTAAGCACGGGAGGGATGGGGGGGGTCTTGGTTCGAAAGTTGAATATAAATGATCTTCTCTTTACCCCCCAAGGGCTGGCACCCTGGTTCTGGTGCCAGCCTCCTCCTCCGTTGATATCTTCCTTTGCTTTACGGAATTCCCTGGGAACATGAGTACAAAAACTCAAAGTTAATACAAAAAGTTACAAGCAACAATGCTAAAAAGATACTTGGAGAGAATCATTGCTCAAAGTAGGACCACGGCCCGCAAGTAGCCGTAGAGCTGTATAGGGCGGTCATATTGTGGGACTGCCTACCAAGTAAAAGCAGTAACACAGTCAAAATTGAAATATCACTTGTTCTGAGACGTGGCAATGTAATCTTCTTAACCATTAAACACGGACTTGTCATTAGGTCACTTTGCTTTCTACGTGATGAGTAAAATCTATTAGGACTCCTCATGGCTACTTTAACCCATTAAATACACTCCCGTCATTAGGTCCACTGTGCTCACTATATTGGATGTGGACCTTTACCTTTTAATGAACACACAATTATCTGTAATTGCCACCGTATGAAGACTTGCGTGGGCAACCCTATGCCACGCCACTTGTGGCAAATTGGCAGAGCTAATGTGGCGAGAATGTAAGTATTGATTCTAGTGTAAGCCACCTACATTCCCCTCCTAACGAACTCACGTTCTGTTCACATGCACAGCATAGATGTGCAGATCCCATGGGAGAAGCACTCCGCACGTCCAAATATGAATCGTTAATAAACATTAAAGGAGAAGAATAGTGAGGGGGCGGGGTGGGGTGGTTGGTTCGTCTGTTTCCCGGGCCTTATAACTCCTGGTATGCCACGCTTCTTCTCTGGCCGCGCCTTTTGTCAGAGGGGGTGAAAGGTAGTTGTACGCCTTGTTAGAACTACTAAGTGACGGGTCGAAGCGTCTCCTAACACTTGAACAACACCACATCTTCAGCTGATTTTGGGTAGCGCGGGCTCCCTCTGTCCTGGTCTCCCCTCCTTGGCTCCGGTAGTTCGGTGTGTTGTGTGTATGTGTATGTGTATGTGTATGTGTGATCTTTGTCGAAGCTGCTCTATATAATAAATTACGACCGGTATTGGCCAATTTGCTCGCTCGTTAGGTTGACGTGTGTATGCTCCATCCGGATGAGTTGGACGTAGAGTAGGGAGGGGATTGGTAACCGTGGTCACAGCAATCCACACAAGATAAACTTTGAAAAAGTAAAAAACCTTTATTTAAATGCTACAGTGAGCATGACAAGCATCCAATCGTGGTGCGCTGTTTCGACACACACACACACACACACACATTTTATTTGTTATTTACAATCAAACACACTAACCGCCCCACCCCCAAAAAAGAATATTTTAGAAAACAAAATGATAAAAAAAAATGTATATTCTTTCGAAGGTCTCATAATGTCCTGGTTTGTTTGTAAAGATACGGAGGGATGGGGGTCTTGAAATATAAATGATCTTTCTCTACAGCGGCCCCCTGGTCTGGTGCCGCCTCCTCCTCCTTGATATCTTCCGTTTCTTTACGGAATTCCCTGAAATGATCAAAAACTCAAAGTTATATACAAAAAGTTAACAAGCAACAATCTAAAGAAGACTACTTATAATAATCATTCTCATAATAGTAACCACGTCCCTGTCATTAGGTCACTTTGCTTCTACGTGGGACTGACCCTTTAACCCATTAAACACGTCCCTGTCATTACTTCACTTTTCTCCTACGTGGGACTGACCCTTTAACCCATTAAACACGTCACTGTCATTAGGTCACTTTGCTTCTACGTGGGACTGACCCTTTAACCCATTAAACACATCCCGGTCATTAGGCCACTTTGCTCCTACATGGGACTGACCCTTTAACCCATTAAATACGACCCTGTCATTATGTCACTTTGTCCCTACGTGGGACTGACCCTTTAACCCCGAGGTGGGCAACCCTATCGCCATTCGCCACTTGTGGCAAATTGGCAGGCTAAGTGTGGCGAATGTAATATTGATCTAGTGTAGCCCTACCTTCCCCCTCCAAGAACTCCGTTCTGTGTCCTGCACAGCCTAGCTGTGCAGATCCCATGCGGAGAAGCACTCCGCCGTCAATCTGCCTCTCTCACCTTCACGGCGCCGCATCAGGGGGGGGTGGGGTTGGTTGGTTGGTAGCGCTGGTTCCCTCTGTCCTGTCTCCCCTCCTTGCTCGCTCTCCTAAACTTCCCCTCCCCCACTCAGCTGATTTTGGTAGCGCTGGTTCCCTCTGTCCTGTCTCCCCTCCTGGCTCCGGTATGTTGGTGTGTGTGTACATATATGTGTGTGTGTGTGTATATATGTGTGTGTTTGTGTATATTCTGTTGTGTGTGTGTGTGGGGTATTTGTGGGGTGATTGTGTGTATGTTTTTTGTGTGTCTAACTAAACACAGTACCTACGCCCACACCATACACACACACACCCGCCCCACACACACCCTCGTAAGTTGTTTTAAATTTTTGCATGTGCAACAAAATACCTCAATTTTTGCATGGTGTGGCTATTTCACTTCTAATTCGCCACACCTGTGGCTACATTGAAAAATAGGTTGCCCACCCCTTCTTTAACCCATTAAAAACATCCCTGTCATTAGGTCACCTTTTTTTATCAATTCCTAATAAGAGTACAGTGACACTGACAGCACTTCACCTGCATTAACTCGACCCTGTAATGGGATTTTACGATTAACGCCTAATTACCCCGAGGTTTCGTCGAGGATGATTCGCTCCTCTTGAGGAGGGGGTGGAGCTGGGATGACGGGGTTGGGTGCTGGCTGGGGTGCGGGATTGGGACCAGGAATATACGTCCCGCTGGATGAGATGAACTCTGTGGGGGTCGCCGAAAACTTTGAAGGATCCTCCTCTTTGGGGGTCAGAAAAAAAAAGTGTGTGAGAAAATGTTAGGTCATATAAGGGTTCAACTTCATAGATCAAAGATATATGGGATAACAGAGGTCTAAGGTTACAGGTCACGGTTAAGGTCAGGTGGCAGTGCTAAGGCTAAAGGTTATATTTGGAGTGAGAGGATACAGACAAAGTTAGATGTTTACATTTAGTTTTGCTAGGTATAAAGGTTACATTAAGGGTTAAAGTTCAAGGGTAAGCAGTTCAGGTTAAAGGTCAGATCTTGCATTACACGCACTGCTAAGCATTACAGGTTAAAGGTCAGGTTATGGGTTTAATGACGATAAATCGAATTCAACTGGCTAGAAGAGTTAGTCGTTAGGAACAGCTGCCGGAAGTAACTCGTTAAGATAAGTAAGTTTAGATGCACGTAATTAGTTAAGGTTAAACTAGATAGGTGCCCAGTTATGATTAGGCAACAGCTTTTAGAGATACAGTTATTGGTTAAGTTTAGATATTAGCTAAGAATGGGAAATGGTAAGAGTAATAAAATGTAATCGGTTAAGGTTACACTTTAGTTAAAAGTTAGTAGTTAAAAACAATTGTTAGTAGTACTTGGTTATCATAAAATAGTGGTTAATATTAGTAGTTAGTAACTGTTGTCACAAGTAATTTGCTATGATTGATTAGACATTGGTTAAGGTTAGCAGTTGATAAATTGTTACAAGTACCTGGTTAAGGTTAACTACACTTGGTTAAGGTTAGCAGATGGCAACAATTGTTAGAAGTTGGATTACACTAGCAGTTTCCGATAGCCGTTAGGATTACCAGGTGATTAAAGTGTCATTAGTTGTGGTTGAGATTCAAAGCTAGAATTAGCTGGAGGTCATTGTTAAGAGTAAATACTAGTTTTCGACACTATTGTGGTTATACTGTAGTTAGGAGTTGGCAAAAATGAATACAAGTCTCTGGTTAGGTTTAAAGTATTTAGGATTAGTCCTAATATTATATATTGGTTATGATTTCACATTCATGGTTAGAGTTATCAGATAGTTGAGTAGTTAGGACTGTTCCAATTAAGAGCAGAAGTCGTAAACTAATAAATCAGCAGCAATAGCAAAGTTTAATACTAATCCCGCAAATCGTAGTAATACACGGAATTGGTTAAATGGAGATAAAAGAACAAAAAAGAGGCAGCGAGAGAGAGCAACGCAAAAAGAGAGAGAGAGCGCGCAGAGAGTGCGCAGAGAGAGAGCGCGCGCAGAGAGAGAGAGAGAGCGCGTGCGCAGAGAGAGAGCACGCGCAGAGAGAGAACGTGCGCAGAGAGAGAGAGCGCGCGCGCGCAGAGAGAGCACGCGCAGAGAGAGCGCGCGCAGAGAGAGAGAGGCAGAGAGAGAGAGCGCACAGAGAGAGAGAGAGAGCGCAGAGAGAGAGCGCAAAGAGAAAGAGCGCAAAGAGAGAGAGCATGCAGAGAGAGAGACCGTGCAGAGAGAAAGAGCGTGCAGAGAGAGAGAGCGCGCAGAGAGCACATGGAGAGCGAGCGCGCACGCATATATATGGACTGAAAGGAGACATTCCTGAACAGAGACAAAGCAGAGATATAGGGTTTGGAATGAGACATCCCCGAGGAGATATAAGGAGAGTAAGGAGACAGCCCTAAGCAGAGAGATATGATTATACAATATTTACCATCATGATAAATCATTTTCTTGTACGCTCTGGAGCAGAAAAAAAAGGAGAATTTGTTAAAGATTTTCAATAAAAATATTGTGAAATTATCTAATTCTCGAAATTGATTAAAATGACAATAAAATGTCCACTATAAAGACAGTAAAAAAAAATCTTATTTTCTCCCCGTTAAACCTCCCGTGAATGGTTATTATGTCCATAAAGTCAACTTTTAAATTCCCATAAACATTTTCCCCACACATTGAGTACTTCAGTATTAGGTGATGCCTTTTTTATTTGGACTAACAATTGATATTATATTATATTACATTTCCACACATTGAAATTCCATTAAAAAACCCATAATTAAGTTAGCCCCAAATAAATATTAAATCTTCTCAAAAAACATCTCTCCACCGTGAAATTCTATTATCAGTTTCTTTATACGCTAAAGCCCCAGTAATTAAATCATTAACTACTTCTACTTACCCTTACACCCAAATAAGACCTCCCGACCCCATAAATATCATTTCCACCTTCACCTCGCGACCCCATAAATATCATCTCCACCTTCACCTCCCGACCCCATAAATATAATTTCCAACTTCACCTCCCAACCCTATAAATATAATTTCCACCTTCACCTCCCAACCCTATAAATATCCTTTCCACCTTCACCTCGCGACCCCATAAATATCATCTCCACCTTCACCTCCCGACCCCATAAATATAATTTCCACCTTCACCTCCCGACCCCATAAATATAATTTCCACCTTCACCTCCCAACCCTATAAATATAATTTCCACCTTCACCTCCCGACCCCATAAATATCATCTCCACCTTCACCTCCCAACCCCATAAATATCATTTCCACCTTCACCTCCCAACCCCATAAATATCATTTCCACCTTCACCTCCCGACCCCATAAATATCATCTCCACCTTCACCTCCCGACCCCATAAATATCATCTCCACCTTCACCTCCCAACCCCATAAATATCATTTCCACCTTCACCTCCCAACCCCATAATTATCATCTCCACCTTCACCTCCCGAGAAATATCATCTCCACCGTCACAACTCTCAAACTTCTCAAATATGTTTTCCTGAGCTTCAAATCAGATAAAAGGAACGCCTCTACTTTGGAATCAATAAAATCCCATAACAAAATGTCCTCCCTAAATTAAAATCCCTTAAAACATCTCCTCCTCGCCTTTCTCTTCTCCAAAAATAAAGCAAATTAAACTCAGTAAAAATATTTGCACCTGGATTGAAAACTGGTTGAAGGACAGACAACAGAGGGTTGTCATAAATTGAACTTTGAGCTAAAGTCGTGTGTGGAGTACCTCAGGGATCGGTACTAGGACCCCTGCTTTTTAACTTGTTTATTAATGACCTTGAGGTTGGCATCGAGAGCAAAGTCTCCATGTTTGTTGATGACACTAAATTGTAGAGCTAGGGAGAGCCCCCACTTTTGCCAATTCTAATATGTGGGCAGTGCTCTTGGGTAGATTCAGATTATAATAATATGGAGAACAGTAACCCAAATAAAGCACTCAAGCTCACACTCTGATTGAAAAATTATAGTATTAAAATTGTTTATTAGATACAACATACTAAAATACTGGGTGTTAAAACGACATACAAAACGCACAGTGGATCTAATGCTGAGTTGAGTGTATACTCAGGATCCTAACAATAGCAGTGGATGACCGTTATATATTAGATCAACCACTCACAGCGGTCCTTAAATATGCGGGATCCGCTTGTGGTGTAGATAGAGGAGGGAATCGGAGGTTGCACATATACTTAGAGCTTGCTGTTGTACAGTATATAAAGGTCAGATTGGCTGGCTACAAGAAGTTTATGGGACATGTGTATCATAGATGAAAAGGATTACTGTACATACAGTTTCTTGTCCCAATCCGTGGTTAATGCACGAATCGCGAGTGTATATCTAATAAATCTGAGGCAAAGGCTTATCTTGCATTAAACGGGCAATGGATGGAAGGGAAGTAAACATAATTATGCCCCTTTACAATGCATTAGTAATACCACATAAAATGTGGAATTCATTACCCACGGAGACTGTGATGGCAGATACAATAGATTTGTCCAAAAAAAAGTTGAACATCTTTTTAGAAAGTAAAGGTATACAGGGATATACCAAATACGTATACATGGGAAGGATGTTGATCCAGGGAGTAATCCGATTGCCAATTCTTGGACTCAGGAAGGAATTTATTTTCCCCTTATGAGATATCATTGGATAATGTGTCACAGGGAGTTTTTTGTTTGCCTTCCCCTGGATTAATATACTGTAAGTACGGATATAGAATAAAGTATCTGTCGTCTAAATTTAGAATAGAGGTTGAACTTGATGGACGAATTTATTTTTTCAACCTCATCTACTATGTAACTATGTAACTATGTAACTGTGTAAATAGTTTCTCTCCTTCTTGAAATCCTACTACTGGGCTCATTCTGTATTGAAAACCCTAAAACTGAACCCTACCCTAGAGACCTATTAAGATCTCTGACCCCATATACATCTTCTCTCCACCTTCACAAATCTCAAACTACTACTGTCCTTCAAACAGCTTTATGAAATTTGGCTGACCTCAAATATCCATAAATAGAATCTTTCCACATTGGAAACCCTTATTTATTTTACATTCTCACGTGTACCATGATTTACACCCGCCAATCATGTCCGATTCGGTTCTTTCTATGTTGAAGCTCCATTAAATACCCCAGTAACAACTTATACTTACAACGAAACACCATTCAGAAGATCTCCTAGCTCTATAAACATATTCTCTTTCCGTTCACACATACTGTACCTAGTAACTCCTTCTGGTATTTAAACATCTCTAAGAAATTATCTTGACTTCTAAACCCATTAAATTGAAATTCTCCACATTTAGATTCCATTAATCAATCTTATAACTAAAGTCCTCCCTAATATAAAACCCAGTAAATATCTTTAATACTCTGCCATAACTTCTCCCCATCTTGAAAACCAACAACTGGGATCTTTCTACATTGAAAACCCTACAATTTCACCCTACCCTACAGCCCCATGAACAAGATGTTCAGACTCCATAAACATCTTCTCTTCACCTTCCCACATCTCTAATAACTTATTTTATCCTTCAAACTTCTCTAAGAAGTTATCCAGCCCTCCAAACTATGTGTCTGCATTGAAGTACCTTTTGTTAATACCATAACTCAGTTGTCCCTACATTAAATATCTTCTCCACGCCCCATGAGAGGGAAAACTCATTACCGATGGATGTTGAGCAGGAAGAAGGCCATCTTCTCGTTGGTGGAGAAGCCCCGGTCTTCTTTTAGTGCCATCCACTCATGGAAGCCCCTCCCTATGTTGATGCGGTGATCTTTTGGTTTGCTCCTCTTCCCTGTTGTGTAGAGCCGTGGCCGACCCCTGCCGCGTTTTATGGGTAACTTGAGCATGACTGTGGAAGGAGAAGATACCTGTGACCTCACTCTTACCCGAGAAGACTGAAGAAACCCATTACATTCAAAATCCCTATAAGTAACACACATTCTCCCCTATTAACTTAGGGTTTTATAGGGCAAGAGTCTTATAGAGTAAGGGGGTGGAGGTTCCCTGTACATAAGTCTTAGAGGAGCCCCTCTTACCCCATAAGGCTTGTAATTAGTACGCACTGGTGCGAGTGGCGCACGCGTTTAGTGTCTATAGGGCAAGCAGTGATGCGCGCAGCTAGGAGGCGTGGCTCTGATGTCACAGCGTTAGGCCGCACTGTGATTGGCTCACAGCGTCACGTGGCGCACTATATTACAGGCCTAAGACTGACTGCAATAAATTCAGAGACCCTTTAAGTAAAACAGACATTGTCTCATATTAACTTAGATTTGATAGGATTTGATTGTTATAGGGTAAAAGGAGGGCCTCTTACAGGACTCCTAAAGGCAGGGACACAAATAACCATCATACCAAATAAAACCGTAACCCTAATAACGCATACAAACGCACTATAATGAACACACACACTTCTGTCCGGGTGTTAAGAGGCAAGAGGTGGCATCATACACAAGGGTCCTAAAGGTGAGGGTGATAAATAGCTTATAATAGCCAACAACAAACCCAATTTCTAAGCCAAGGGGCTCAGCTCCAGTCCTCAAGCCCCGCCCAACAGGTCAGGTTTCCGGATATCCCTGCTTCAGCACAGGTGGCTCAATCATTCCTAGCTTCAGCACGGGTGGCTCAGAGGCTAAGTCTTCTACTGAGCCTCTGTTTGAGCCATCTGTGCTGAAGCAGGGATATCCTGAAAACCGGACCTGTTGGGGGTGAGTCTTGAGGACCGGAGTTGCGCCCCCCTGATCTGAACTTTTATGCCATCCCCCAACTCTCCTAATAGCACAAGTATTTGAATGCGGTTTATTCTGATGAGGTTACAGTCTCGTGAGATAAGAAGGAGCAAAAGTTCTAGATCTGAGGGAATGAAACCCTCCCCTAGCCCTCTCACTAAGCCCTCTTACTAGGACTGTAACCCCATTAACCTGTAAAACCCTAACAGACCATTTCAATCTATAACCTACAACGTCTTCTGCGGCAGGTGGTGGCATCATACACACGTGTCCTACAGACGTGATCAATACCGTGTAACATACTGTAATCTCATGTGCAATGCCCCATATGTCATAAAATACACTTACCCTGATATTAGGATAAAGGTTTTCTGTAGGGTTACAGTCCAATGAGATAACAAGGGGGCCCATACACGAGTCCCTGTTAACATAGATTTTATAGGGCCGGTGTTTCATGGGATAAGAGGGGAGTGTGACGGTAGGGGTAGCTGGGGGACCTAATAAAGAGAAATCCCAGCTATTTATCCCCTAAATCCATGTAACTTGGCCAGCTATGTAAGGCTTATTTCAGCTAAATGTAATTTAATATCTGGGGGAGAGCAGGGAATGTATTTCAAATCCTGTATTCTTTATTCCCTGTAAATGCAATCCCCCAGTGAGTCAATATTGTTCTGTGATGTGATTTGGGCTAGCTGTAATTCTATGTCCAGTGTTTTACATAATTACATTATGTCTGTATTTATGCCTGTGTTAGCAATTCCTCCCAGATTAGATACCTGAATTGTCTGGTGATGGAATTAACATGCAAGAATGTCAATTAAGTTATGTGCCGGTCATTTCTATGGAGAAAGATTAAGCAATCCATTTTAGCTGAACTGTTCTATAGAAAAGATATGATCAGAACAAAGGGAGGGGACTAGTTAATTGAATCAGTTACCAGGTCTGAGCCCCAGGCACTGTTTCTCTTGGCTGGCTGCCTTGCACAATGTTAAAGGATAGCCACCATGAGGTATATAAGGAACACTGCTGATCAGTCCACCTGAAGTCCATCTCTGGGAAGGAGTGTGGAGACCATCTGAGAGACACTCTGGGAAGGAGTGTGGAGTTGGACTGTGACCAGCTGGAGGTACATGTGGCTGCTGTGTGTAGCACTCTGATATCCTGAAGCAGAGAAGCGGACAGCGTAAACCCATTTGAAGTGGGTCCCTGTACCTAGGAAAGGTAGATCTAATTTCCCAGAACCCCGTAAGTGTGTATATTTTTGTATTCTTGTGTTTCCGAGGTCTATCCAAAATAAACCTCATTTTATTTCACTGTCTTGTTTTGCCCTGTGATTGATCCTTTAAATATAAATAAATAAATATAAATGGAGTTAAAAGACCTGGTCTACCGTGACAGGGAGTCTTGCACATGACTCAATCCTTACCACATGGGACGCCCCTCTTCCCCTACTTCCTGTGGGTTCCTTCCAATTACTTGCTGTAACAAAACTGGTTGTGGTCCCTCCTCTACATCTGGTGGCCCCACAATATTTCCTATGGAACATACTCCTTATTTCCTGTAACCCTTCGCTCATAATTTGTGGCCCCTCGTTACATCCTGCACTTCCTCACCCCAATTCCTGTGTCCTCTCTCGCCTTCCATCAGCCTCTCTCCTTCAATTCTTGTGGCCACATACCCCACTTCCTGTGGTATCCATCCTCTCCCTAATTACTGTAACCACTCTCCTTGCTTACATAGTTACATAGATGAGGTTGAAAAGAAAGGACATACGCCCATCAAGTTCAACCTATGCTACATTTAGACAACAGATACTTTATCCAATATCCGTACTTATTGATCCAGAGGAAAGCAAACAAACACCCCAGTAACACATTATCCAATGATATCTCATAAGGGGAAAAATAAATTCTTTCCTGACTCCAAATATTGGCAATCAGATTACTCCCTCGATCAACATCCTTCCCATGTTTACTTATTTGGTATATCTTTACTTTCTAAAAATATGCACAACCTTTTTTTGCACATATCTATTGTATCTGCCATCACAGTCTCCCTGGGTAATGAATTTCACATTGTAACGGCCCTTACTGTAAAGAACCATTTTCTTTGTTGCTGGTGAAATTTCCTTTCCTCCAACCTTATGGGATGACCCCGAATCCATTGTACTGCCCGTGGGATGAATAGTTCTTTTGAAAGCTCCTTGTACTGTCCCTGAATATATTTGTATATAGTTATCATATCCCCTCTTAGACGCCTCTTTTCTAATGTAAATAAATCTAATTTAGCTAACCTCTCCTCATAAGTTAGATTATCCATCCCCTTTATTAATTTGGTGGCTCTTCTCTGCACTCTCTCTAGTTCCATAATGTCTTCTCTAAGGAGTGGTGCCCAAAATTGTACTCCATATTCAAGGTGTAGTCTTAGTAATGATTTATAAAGGGGCATAATTATGTTTTCTTACCTTCCATCCATTGCCCGTTTAATGCAAGATAAGATTTTGTTTGCCTTTGCAGCTACTGCATGACTTTGGGCACTATTGCTAAGCCTAATGTCTACCAGCACTCCTAAATCCTTCTCCATCAAGGATCCCCCAATTTGTCCTCATTTTATTTGCAAGTCGCCTGCTTATTCTTGTACCCCAAATGCATAACCGTACATTTATCTGTATTAAACATCAACCCAAGTTTCCAGTCTATCCAAGTCCTTCTGGAGATAAATTACGTCCTGCTCTGATTCTATTACCTTACACAATTTAGTATCATCAGCAAAGATGGAGACTTTGCTCTCAATGCCAACCTCAAGGCCATTAATAAACAAATAAAAAAGCAGGGGTCCCAGTACCGATCCCTGAGGTACTCCACTCACAACTTTAGCCAACCTAAAAAGTTCCATTTATGACAACCCTCTGTCTATCCTTCAACCAGTTTTCAATCCAGGTGCAAATATTTTTACCGAGTCCAATTTTCTTTATTTTGTACACCAACCTCTTGTGTGAAACTGAATCAAAAGCCTTTGCAAAATCCAAGTAGACCACATCAACTGCATTACCCTGGTCTACATTCCTACTTACATCCTCAAAGAAACTAGTAAGATTAGTTTGGCATGACCTATCCTTCACAAATCCATGCTGACTATTACTAATAATTTTGTTTTCCATTAGGTATTCCTGAATATTATCCCGTACTAAACCTTCAAGTAGCTTCCCCACTAATGAAGTCAGGCTTACAGGTCTGTAATTTCCCGGTTGTTATCTTGCTCCTTTTTTAAATATAGGCACCACATCTGCTTTACCCAAATCTTGTGCTACTGAGCCTATGGAAATGGAGTCCTTGAATATTAAATGTAATGGTTTGGCTATTACTGAACTTAACTCCTTGAGAACTCTTGGATGTACAGTATGCCATCGGGGCCAGGTGCCTTATTTACTTAAATTTTTTCAAGCTACCTATAAACTTCTTCCTCAGTTAACCAATTGTTCATTAATATGGAGGTTGTGGCTTCCTCCTGCGGCACTACAATTGCAATTGATTCTTCCCTGGTAAATACAGAGGCAAAGAATTTGTTTAATACCTCAGCTTTTTCCTTATCTCCAATAATCTGCCTACCCATCTCACACTGAAAGGGTCCTATATTTTCTTTTCTGGTTTTTTTTTGTAATTAAAAGGTACTTAAAGAACATTTTAGGGTTGATCTTACTTTCTATTGCAATCCTTTTTTCATTATCCATTTTTGCTAATTTGATTGCCCTTTTGCAATTTTTGTTACATTCCTTATAATTCTGATATGATGTCTCTGTCCCTTCTGACATAAAGAATCTAAACGACTTCCTCTTCTTGTCCATTTCCTCCCCTACCTGTTTATTTAGCCATATTGGTTTAGACTTAATTCTTTTATATTTATTACTCACTGATAAGTGTGCTTTTCTAACAATGTTTTAAAGACTGCCCATTTATCTTGCACATTTTCCCTGCAAAAGCACCATCCCAATTTATACTTTGTAGATTAGTCCTCCTAACCACTTCCTGGTTCCCTCACCCTACTTCTTGGTTCCTTCACCCTACTTCCTGTGGCCCACCTCCTATTTTCTGGTTCCCTCACCCTACTTCCTGTGGCCCTCACCGTACTTCCTGCAGGCCCACACCCTAATTCCTGCGGCCCTCACCGTACTGCCTGCAGGCCCTCACCCTACTTCCTACAGGCCCTCACCCTACTTCCTGTGGCCATCACCCTACTTCCTGTAGTCCCTCTCCTTACTTCCCCCATGACCCTCACCTTCTTGTGGCCGCTCTCCCCCACCCTTCCTACAAACCCGACTCTCACCTTGTGCCTTGGGTACTTCCTTCTCCATCATGGCTCCTTCCCCTCTCACATCTTGCTTTTCAGGCCCCTCCTCTTGCTTGACAGCTTCACCCCCTTTCACCTTGTAAAGCGGTGTTGCAACAAGCCCTGCCTCCTCCCGCCTCTTCTTAGCGGCCTCCGCTGCTGCTGCCGCCCGTACGCTCACTGGCCGCCTCCCGGGCATCGTCTTCCGCCTCCACTTTCTCTTCTCCCTGCCCATGCGCCGCTGCCGCCCTGCCCCTTCCTTCCATCCCGCCCCTTCCTGCCCCGGAGCCCCTCCTCTCCCAGGGGTGCCTGGTTCCTCTGCTCCAGCTCCATCAGCCAATGACATCACCTCTCCCCCAGGGGAGGAGCTTTATCTGCAATGGGGCTGGATTAAGGTGTCAATCAGGCCCCGCCCCCAGGAACACTGGAAGTAAATAGCAGCGAGAAGTAGCAGCCAGTAGACTGTTTATAAGCACCAAGGATAAAACAGTCCCTGCACAACACCACACACACACAACACACACACCACACAGATCGCCATAAAACAAGCTGACCCACACACACACAGTGATAAACAGTGACAAACACACACAGTGATAAACAGTGACACACGCAGTGATAAACAGTGACACACACACACACACACACAGATGGCATCAAACAGCTGACAACAACCACCACAACACACAGAGGGCAGAAGAAACAGTGACACACACACACAGACTGAGAAACAGGGACACCACACACAGCTGAAAAACAGTGCACACACAACCACACCACTAGCAGCGACACACACAGTGATAAACAGTGATACACACACACACACACAGTGAAGAAAGAGAAACAGTGCACAACAACAACACATTGGGAGAAACCCAGCAGAGTGACACACACACACAGATGATAAACAGAGTGCAAACACACACACAAGTGCTAAACCAGACTGCTGACACACACAGTGACTGAAAACAGAGTGGTGACACCACACACAAACACAGATGATAAACGTGACCACCACACACAGTGATTAAACAGGGACACACACCCCCACACAGATGATAAACAGTACCCTGACACTCACAAGCACACACAGCTGCATAATAAAACAACCAGTGACACACACACACCAGTGCACAATAATAAACAGTAGTAGACCACAACAAACACACAGTGACATTAAAAACCAGTAGTGACACACACAGTGATAGAATAAACAGTTTGACACAAACACACACACAGCTGATAGTGGCTACATAGCTGCACCACACACCACACACAGATGATAAACAGATGAACACACACCCACACACATGATATAAAACAGTGACACTCCACACACACACAAGTGATACACAGATGACAAACAACATACAAAGAATGCCCTGCAAAGAGTGATAAACAGCTGACACACACCACACAAGTGAATAAACAGTGGACACACACAACAACAACACAGTAATAAAACCAGCTGACACAACACCACACACACAGCTAATAAACAGAAGTTAGACACACACACAACAACACACACAGCTGCATCAAAGCTGACCACCACACACGCCACAGTGGATAAAACAGTGACACACAAGGGCATATAAAACAGTGCACACACACACAGCTGCATCAAACAGCAGAAACAGGCTGACACCACACACACACACAGTGCAATAAAACAGCCTGACACAGCAGTGAACATATATAAACAGTGACACACCACACAGTGATAAACAGTTGCCACACACGCCAGCTTGATTAACAGTGAAACAGCCGCTGACACACCACACACACACAGAGAATTTGATAAACCCACTGGGACACACCCACACACGCACCGTGGATAAAAAAGTGACACACACAAACACAACAGTGATTAAACATGTGACAACGAGACAAATGAATAAACAGCGGACGACACAGACACAAACACACAGCCTGATTTAAAGACTGGACCACACACCACGCCCACATGCATAAAACAGAGTCTGAAAGACTGACACACACACCACAAAGCTGATAAACCATGACACAACAACCCACAACAGTGATAAACAAGCTGGCACACACAGTGGATAAAAACAGGACACACAAAGTGATAAACAGGACACACACACACCACATTGATATAAAACAATGCACATGACACACACACCAGCATGAAATAACAGGTGACACACACACACAGGGCTAAAAAGTCTGACACACACCACCCGCTGTAAACAGATGTCTGACACACACACCGAGTGATAAACAGTGACACACAACACCAGTGCGATAAACAGTGACACACAAACCAAAGCTGACTAAGCTGATAAAAACAGACGGACACACAGTGATAAAAAGTTGTACACACACAAAGTGGAATGCAAAAACAGCTGCACCACAAACAATACACTAGCTGCATATAAAACAGTGGACACACACACACACACACACACAGTGCAAGATGATAAAACAGATGCACACAAAACACACACGAGCTGATAAACTTAGTGCACACAACACACACAAACACACACACACACCACACACACACAGGATAAACTAGTCCTGACACCACACAGTGATAAACAGCGCACACCCACCCACAGTGATTAAACAGAGATGACACCACACACACCCACCCACACACCACACAGTGCCCATAAACAGTGACACACAAACACACACCATGATAAAAAAGACCAAACCAGTGTAAGTGATATAAAAGTAAAACAGCTGATACACACACACACACACAGTGTGAAACCACCCACAGACATAATATAAAACAGATGGAAAACACACACACAGTGATAAACAGTGAAGCACAGTGATGCACACACACAATGATAAACATTGATACACACAAAAAATGCATAGATAATATGAACACACACACACAGCGCCCCCCCTGCCCCACACATACAACACAAACTAAATGTATACGGCCCCACATTAAAACACAGAAGCCATACATCACACCACTGCAATGACTACACTACAGACGGCCTGGCAGCCCACACATCACACACGGACACTAGTTGTGCAAAGTACACAACACAGTGTGCACACATACACACACAAAAACAGTGCTGCACATTACACACACACAGTGCATGCCGCCATAGTCTGCACGCATGGCTTACACACAGTATTGCGCCCATGACTACCAAACACACAACAGCTGCCCCTAGCCGCACACGTACACACCAACACACATACACACAATAGTGCTGCCACACGCATACACACAACAACCAGAGTGCACTGCCACCACGTTCTACTACACACACACAGTGCTGCCACACGCACAAACAACAACAGTGCTTTGCACACGAATAACAACACACAGTGCTTGCACACGTATACACACACAGTGCCCTGCCACCCCCGACCCTACACACCACAGTGCACTTGCACACGTACACACCAACAGCTAGTGTGCCACACGATACACACACAGTGCTTTAAGCCCACACGATTACAACACACACAGTGGCCCCCCCACCCCTGCCACACGCCTACACACACAGCCATGCCGCCACGTACACACACAGTGTGCTCTGCCCACAGTTACACACACACAGTGCTTGCCCACACGACCGTACACAGTGCTCGCCACACGCCTACACACACAGATGACCCCCCTGCCACACGCCTATCACACACACAGTGCTGACCACACGTACCACGTGCCTGCACACGGTACACCGACCTGCTGCCACAGACGTCACAACCCGATGCTGCCACACGTACACACACAGCTGTGCCTGAGCCACAAGCTACACAACAGTGGCCCAATACTACCACACAGACTTTTTGCCCCTGCCCACCACATACACACACTGTACACCACCACACACAGTGCTTGCTACACCACACGATACAAACACCAGTGCTTGCACCACGACTATGCACACGTACACACAAAACGCAGTAAGTGATGCAATTACACAGCTGATGACGCACGGATTACTACAACCCAGCCACACAGCTAGATTGCAGCATGTTACAAACAACAGTGCCTTGCCGCATACACACACAAAAAACACAACACAATGCTGCCGACATATGCCCCACACACCACCACAATGCCTCGCCCCGCACAAGTACACACAGGGCCTGCCCTTGCTGCCACACGCAACATACACCACAAAGCTTGCTGCACACTTACACACACAAAAAACAAATGATGCACACAACACACAAAGATGTGCGGTTACGTTACACACAAACAGTGCTGGCCACGTTACACACACACACAGTGCCTTTGCCTACACGCCTACAAAAACACACCAGCTGCCCTGCCCAAACGGAACCCCACAGCTGCCCCTAGCACGCCACGTACCACAACCGACACACACAGTTGCCTGCGCGACACAAAGACACACCACCCAGGGATGCGGCCAAACGTACAAACAAAGACCAACACACAACCAGGGGCTGCGGCAGTTACACCACAAGAACACACACACAGTTGCTGCGGCCCAACCGTTGCCACACAGAACAAAAAAAAAACACAAGTGATGCCGCACGTTTCACAAAAACAAACAGTTTTTTGTTGCTCCCACGTTTACACAAAACACCAAACTGTTAACACCGTGCACTTGGCAACCACCCACCCACCACAACAAAACAAAACACGCAACACAACAAAGGGGGCCTGACGCCAAGTCTTTACACAAAACTTTCCAGTGCTCGCACGACACAACAAAAAAAAACCAAGGCTGCCGCACTTTACACCAAAAAACCCACAAGTTTTGGTTGCGGACCACACAACACAAAAAAAACACCAAGGTTTTTTGCTGCCGGCACGACCAAAACAAAACACCCACAGTTGATTGCGGGGCCAAAACAACCACAACACCAACAAAAAAAACAACAGTTTTTTTTTGCTGCAGGCACCGACCTTACAACAAAAAACAACAAAGGTTGCTGCTGTCCGTACCACAAACAAACCAACAACCACCACCACCAGTTTGTTGGCGCAACGTTACAAAACACATTGAGGCTGCGACACGTACCACACAAAAAAAAAACCAAAACCAGTGGGGTTTCTGAGGCACCGTCACACAAAAAACAAACGTGGCATGCGCAACCCCCAACAAACCCACACCACCAACAAAAACACAGTTTTTTTGCTGCGCACGTTACCAACAAAAACCAACAGTGCTGCGGCAACGTTACACAAAAAAAAAACCAACCCCACAGTTTTGCGCGGGCACGTACACCCACACAGGTGATTGCGCACGTTTACACCAAAACCCCACAGTTGTTTGGCGGCGCCCCCCACGTACACCCAACAAAAAAAAAACAAACAAGTGCTGCGCTAACGTACAAACACCCACAAGGGCTTGCGGTCAAGGTACAACAAAAAAAAACCCCCACCAAGTTGGCGGGGCACACCCCACACAACACACACAGTTTTTGCTGCGCACGTAAACCAAACACAACCCACAGGTGCTGCGCAAGTTAACCACCCACACCAGTGCTGCCGGCCAATTACCAAAAAAAAAACCACACATGCTGCGGCACGTAACACAAAACCAGGGGGACAACCATTTACCAACAGTTGTGGCCTGACCCACACATTACACACACAAAAAAACCAAACATACACACACACGGGACCACCAACACATGTGGTTGGAACAGGGGGTTCACCCACACACAATTGTTGCTGGCACGGACCCAACCACAGGGGACCAAACAGTTTTGTGTGACGGCCAAACGTTACCCACACAGAAAACAAAAACCAAAACCAAAAGTTTTTGCTTGGCGCCCCAAGTTACCACAAACCCCACAAGGGGACCCAACAAAAGTTTTTTGCTGCGCCAGCAAACGTACCACAGGACCCACCCAAAACACAAACAAACCCCAGTGATGTGACGCACGACCACCAGGGGGGGGGGACCAAACACGTTTGGCTGCGCACGTTTTTAACACCAACATGCTGCGCACATAACACCAACAGAACCAAACAACAGTTTCTGTTTGTGACGCAAAAACATTTTTAACAGCCAACAAGGGGAAGGGACCAAAACAACATTCGCTTGCGCACGGTTACACAACAATTTTTAAAGGCTGGACCCCAATCATAAAAAAAAAAAAAAACAACACAGTGCTGCGGCAAACGTTTGTTACACACACCCCACCACCCCACAACACCCACACCCAACACACTCAGGAAAAAAATAAATTAAAAAAAAAAGGGGACCAGTATTGATCAGGTCGGGGGGGCCAAACAAAAAATGTTAATTTTAAATTTTGACTTAAACAAGGGAAAACAATGGTTGTTTTACTAAAAATGCTTTACAAAACTGAATGAAAAAAATAGTGGTGAAGGCCCATAGTTAATAGTGGGTTTATTTTTCAGAGGGAAAAGGAAATTCAGGTATGTTGTTTTGTTTAAAATGGGCCCAAATATGTCAAAAAAAAATTAAAAACAAACAAAAAAAAAATGTGGTGAAGGAAATTGGACACCCTGACCAGGGGCATTGGCAGGCCATTTTGAAAATCCGCCCGGAGTTAATCCTTTTGGGACCGAGGGAGGAGATTGGGCAAGTTTGGGGCAAGGGCAAGGAAGGGGGGGAAGGGTACTGGGGTTTACGGAAAAAAAAAAACAAAGAGAAAGAATAGTGTGAAAAACAGCTGTGTGCATGTGTTAACCGGGTTAAAAATAAAAAAATACAAAAATGTCAAAAACATGTACTTGGGATAAAAAGCATTGGTGTGGTTGGGCAGCTTGCCAGTTTTAAAAGTGGGGGGGAAACAAAACCCCAAATATATATTTAATAAAACAAAGGGGGCGGGGGGGGGGGGGCGCATTGCAATGCCATGAAGGAAAAAAAAAAAAAAAAATGGTTTGGATAATTCCATTTAAACAATTATTTGAACAAACTGGTTTGTTTTTGTTGTTGGGCAAGGCCATTATTTTAAACAGCGCCCAAACATGCCCCCCAAAAAAAAATTAAAAATACATTTGCAAAATGGGTATTCAGGTGTAAGTTCAGGAAAAGAGGGGGCTCTATTAGTTGCATTTTACATATTAATCAAAAGGATTTGGAGGATTAACAACTACCCCCCCTTCCCAAAGAGGAATAACTTATTATGGGAAATGGGGGCCGACATTTTTAAAAAAAAAGGGGGGCCCAGGAAAGGGAATGCTGGCCCAGGGACGATTTCAAGGATTGGGGAGGGGCGGAGGTTAGGGGAAAAATAGAACAAAAAAAAAAAGGGCTACTTTTTACTAAACAAATAATTTACATGTTTTGTTAAATCCTACCTGGGAAAGAATTCCAGGTCAAGCGGTAGGGCTTTTGTGGGAAGCAGAAAAGGAAAGAGTGAAAACTGCATTAGGAAAGCCCCAGCGAGAGGGGGCCGCCCGGGGGGGGAGATTGTAGTTCCGGACTTTCACACATAGGGGGCAAAAACAACCAACGAAATTGTTTTGTGAGGAATGACTTCAAATTTCCGGGCATGCCCAGTTGCGAGGGAAAGCCAGGGGACCCGCGATTACTTGCTTGGGGAAGATGAATTCCGGGCCTTCTTCTTGAAAAAAAACACGTTAAAGTAAATTTGGCGAGGGGCGAAAGGAGAGGGAAAGCAAAAGGGGGAAAACAGGGGACCTTTGACACCCAAAACTTTTCCGGTGGCAGTTAATTGAGGGGAGGAGGGAGGCGGGGTCCATTTTGCCACGGGAAGGCCGCATAGCCAGGGGGCCCGGGCGAGGTTTGGACCCTGGAGAAAAGGGGGAGTCCAATTGCTTGCAAATTGTCATTCAAGTTTCCATTCCCAATGTTAAAGGGGGCGGGAGAAAAAAAAAAAAAAAAAAGGGGACAAACAATCCTGCATTTCCACTGCGGCCAAAAAGAATATTGCTTTTGGGCGCCGGGGGGAGCGAGGTTCACGGCTCCCACAGGTAATGGACTGGATGGGAAAAAAAAAGCCACTTGGGGGCAAGAGACGCAAAAAAAAACTTCCCACGTAGCCCCCAGTTGTGGCCCGATAGAGGGGGCCCTTTGCCGGGATGGTGGGAGGAGTCCGAGGTCCCAGTATTTTTTTTTGTAAGTCATAGAAAGAAACAAAAAAACCAACTCCAAAATAGCGGGGGAAAAGGAAAAGAAAGGGACTTACAAAAACTCCGTAGGAGAGAAAGCCAGGGACGGGGAGGGAGAAAGAGAAGGGAAAAGGCAGGGAGGGCCAGGATCTGCCGTTACCCCCATATAAGAAGGGGTGAGGGAGGGGGGGGGCAAAGCGGGAATCCGGCAGGGGACGGGTTGATAGTCGGTGAAAAGAGCCGAAGGAAGAAATGGGGATGGCCTTAGTCGCAGGAGAAAGGTGGCAAAGGTGCGTACGTAAGAAATCCTTATTATACCCAACCTTTGAATCAAATCTTTGATTGGGTGGGGGGTGGGGGTGGGTTGGGGGGGGGGGGGGGGGGGGTGGTTGGGGGTGGGGGGGGGGGGGGGTTGGGGAAAAAAAAGGGAAAAAGGGGAAGGGAAAATGAAAAAGAAATTTCACAAGCCAGATTTCTGCAGGCATCTCCAAGGATCAAAGTGTTATTGTATGATTAAAACAAAACAAAAATTGCCACCGATTTTAGTGAGGAACAGATATCGTTGTTGTTTGTGGAAAGATGTTATGTTCTGTGCACGTTTGGCGACACGGCTGCGATCGGAATAGGAAATCTAATAATAAAAATAAAGAAAAGGTTAAAAAAAAAAAAAATAATAAAAACGTGTTCTGGTTCTGTGCACGGAGGGGGCCAAGACTTGGACAAACCACAGGGAGGGCACGCCAGGGGCTGTATAAACCAGAGGGCAGGAGGGAGACGGGGCGGGAGAAAGGGAGGAGGGGGAGCCGCAGCGCGGTAAAACCAAAGAGGGGGGCAGGGCTTTTTCAAAAGGGGGGGAGGGGGGAGGCAGGGCGGGCCCCCCCAAGGAGTGGTCCCAAAGCGGGCTCCCCACAAGGGACCCCACCAATACAAAAGAGTTTTTGGCCCGAGGAGAGGAGTTGGGAGGAGGAGAGTTTAATGGCATGTCACATTCAAAAGAGAGCCAAGGCGATGGGGTAAAAAGGGGAAACGTGTTTAAAAGAGCAGGGTAAGAGGGGGCCGGCGGCCCGGCCTGGCATTTTGCTGGAGGGGAAAGGATTGTTTAGTTGGAAAGACTTCCCATTTGCAGAATTAGATTTTAAGTGAAAGGAGAAGAAAAAAAAGGGGGGGGGGGGGAGAAGGGAACGGGGCACAAAAGAGGAAGGGGGGGGGGGGGGGGGAACAGAGGAAAAGAGAAAAGAGGGGACTTTAACAATTTTATTTTGGTAAAGCGAATATTTTGGGGGAACGGGGGTTGGAATAGATTGGTGGGAGCTGTGGGGATATACATGAGTCTGTCGGCTGTTGGGAGTGACGGGAATAGAAGGTCCGGGGGCGCTGGAAGTCGTGGAATGGCCGTGAGGATTTTGGTTGCGCGGGGTTTAAGGTCGGGTGGTGACTGTCGGGGAAGAGGTGAAGGTTCGGTGATTAATCAAACAGGGCGGGCCCAGGAGAGCAAGGGGAGGAGCTATGTTATTGTTTAATATTTTAACACTCAATTTAAGGATAGAAATCAGATAAGGGGGATAGCGGGAGTTTTATTGTTACAACAATGTTAAAAAACATTGGATGTGGGCCAAGCAATAAAGACCCCTTTTTTAAACCACCACACAAAGTAGGCTTGGGGGGCCATTGCTTGGTGTTGGGGGAAAGGCACGGGCCGCCGGGAGGGGGGGGGCGTACGAACGTGGCTCGGATTTCCAACAAAAATGCCTTTAACGCGCCCGGCTTCCCACCCAACCAAGCACAGCCCCTAATGGGGGGAAGGGCCCCAGGGGGAAGGTTGATTTGTGCTGTGTGCCTTGGTCTGGGCCGGGGTCACAGATACTCTTCTTGCTACTTCTTCTTCCCCCCCCCCCCCCTTTTGCGTGGGTGTGGACGTACAAAGCGCTTGTGACGCGCACGCTGGCAGGGAAGAGAAGAATTTGTCCTTCAGCAACGCGATCACGGGGCGGTGCGCAGCCAATGGAACAGGGCAGATATGCCCAGTCATGATGCAGGCCCACTTCATGGACCCGCCCCCTGCGTCCTACATGAAGACGAATAGCATTAGACGCCCGTAAGGGAAGGGGAGACAGGTCGCAGGCGAGCCGCGGACTGAGGGGTAAGGCTATAGGCCAGTACGAACGGGTAATGGAGCGCGCGAGACTGGAGTGTAGCGGTGCGTCTCAGCGATTACTCCGGTATGGAGCTCACGCAGGAGCAGAGACGCCGGAGGGGGGCGTGCGGAGGAGAGGATGGCGCGGCCATGACGTCACCCGGCAGGTTCGCCCTCCATTGCTGAACGAGGGGGCGTTGCCTAGCCGGATCAAACGGAGTCTGCTCTAATTCTATTGAGAGAGGAGTAGCTCTTGTACTGGTGTCTGTAGTACAATGCCGGCCCGGCTGCAGCCCCATGGATGGGAGCGGTCACGTGATCATTGTTCAGGCGGTCCAGCGAGCTGATTTTCACTATGTCCTGGGCTAAGGCATGAGCGCAGCCAAAGAACGAGGGGGCGTTTAGTGGGGTGCGGGCCGGAGGGATGTTACAGAGCTGGTACGCCTTACTGGGCGCAACCGCTCACATGACGCGCCAGGAGGCGAGAATCAAATGTAATTGTTCTCCAAGCAGATGAGTGCGTGTGTATATGCCGGTCGCTGACTAACGCCCGTCGTGTGAACAGTGACAGAAATGTGAATTCATTCGTTTGTGTTATGCGTTGTATTTACACTATATACAGTATAGATTGTTAATTAGTGTTCGGAAAATAAATATGTATATATCGTTCCAAACATTAAACACTGAAAAGTGTTAAAATAAATAAATAGTGGGGATGGTGTTTTGTTTTTTTCCAATATCCACTTTTTTTTCTGTGACCCGCTGCGATTGTTTAAAATACCTTGTTCACAGCGTTGGTGATGAAGAATAGGTCTATGAGATTCGTACTAAACAAGGAAGAGGAGAAGTTAATAATAGGCCGGCTGGATAAATAAAACAGTGACCAAAGATTGTCATACAGAGACGTGGTGCCTAAATGAAAAGGGAGCTAGTTTGACGATGCTGCAGCAGAAACCACGCCCGCGGCGGTGTATCCTTACTTGAACTTCTGACACCGCCCTCTCGCGGGCCGAGTCAAATTATTGATGTATCGGGTGGCGGGCGCCGCCCTTTAGTGCGAATCAAGACTCTCTGTGTGGCGAGCGCCTCCCTCTAGCTGGAGTCTTGAGGATTAGTACTGGATATATTCAGGAATAACAATGCGAAAACAAAATGATTGAAAGTCAGCATGGATATTATAAAGGATAGATTTGCCAAACTAATCTTATCAGTGTGTTCCGGATAGACGCAGGCATAGTGCCTATAGGTACTACTTAAGGCAGCGGCGTGCAACTTCTGTGCTGCGCCCCTCTGCCTGTCCAGCCCCTATGCCATGGCGATGCGGGGGTCGAGCAGGAGGAAAGGGTAGGTGGAAGGCGTGCAACCCCAAAATAATTGCACGGGAGGAGAGGGACACGCCAGGAAGATTTAAGTTGGGGGTCGACGAGATGTACTTGGGAGGCCTGGTCTAAAAACATGAAAATTCCCTAAACGCAAGCCCATCTCTATTAACACCTCTATTTGGCAACCCGGAATTTCCTCCGGGCCTTCTAAAAGACGTTTTTAGGCAGTCAAGGAAAAAAATCATTAAGGCAGGACGAAAGGTGGGAGGAATGCAAGTGGGAGGGGGAAAACGGCTATCGTCCAGGAGCCTTCGGTAAAAATTCAGAGACAACAAACATACGACTTTGCTTTTCTCCAGGTAGACATTTGTGAAGTAAAGCAGAAAACGAGTTCCCGGATCCACAAATTTGAAAATTATGTAAAAAGGGTTATACCAGAAGGGTCTGATATAGAGATATATACGGGGATCGCTTCAAGACGCCACCAAAATCATACTTTATGTTGTGAAAGGCTGTGAAGACCTCAATGTAGAAATAGATAGGGAGGTCGGGGAGGATATCCGGGAAGCGGCAGCTAGAACCTCAATTGCACAACAAAAAAGGACAAATATATAAAATACTTTTCAATGGTACCTAGAAGGCTGAGCAGAAGTTCAGGAGCCACCGATCTCTGCTGGGGGTGGGGGGAGGGGTGGCCTGGAGAGGAGATATGGTAAACATAGTGCTGGACATGTCCACAGATTAGCCGTTCTGGACGCGTATTCAGGATTATATGTTGTTTGAAATACGGAGAGACGAGGTTCCTTGGACCCTCTGTCCTTCTGTGGACAAAACCATGGAGGAGTTCCCGACCCAATAGGAAAACTTATATCAAATGTTTTAACAGCAGCCCACTGTGCTATCCCGCCAGCGTGGAAGAAAACTGAACACTCCTCTAGATCTACAGTATATTAAGGAGGGGTAACGAAATAAATTAATGGAGAAGCTAACAGCCCAGTTAAACCAGAAAATTAGACCAACATTATAAGACATGGGAACCTTGGACTCTATATTAGGATTTCTCTAAAGTAAATATAAACGGAGGAGGAGAGGTCGCTGTCCGCAGTGGCTTAACGGGTCTAACACATGAGGTTTTGAATAGACAGAAACCTACCGTACTCACCCCCCCCCTCTTTCCCGACAAACGCACCCACCACCAAGGCGGAACAAACACAACGAGACAACCAGCGTGCGACCCGAAAAGAATAAAAAAAACGGAGGACTCGACACACGCAACACGCGGGCAAAGAAAAGAAGCGAAAAACAAGACGGAGGCAAACACAAGACCCCAATCAACCCCCCTCTTTCCCCTACCCACTCACCCACACCCTTCTTCCCCCTACCCACTCACCCACACCCTTCTTCCCCCACTCCCGCTATCCTCTCTTTTCTCTCTTAGCTATCCCTTCTCTTTATCTTTTCTTGGATACAAAGGAATTCCTAAAATTGGTACTAGGATAAAAAAAAAAAAAGGTTAGATACAAATTGAAGAGAAGTTGAATAAAAAGATTAGAGATGAGATAATCTCACACAATTTACTATAAGCATGTTCAGTCTTTGTATAAAAAAGAAGAAAAAAAAGGATGAAGTGATTTCAACACTGGACCGATGCTATAAGTTTGAATGTATATTGTTATATTCAAGGAAAATCAATAAAAAAAAAGATTGAAACAAAATAATCTTGCGCCCCCCACTTTGCGCACCCCTAATTTAAGGTGCGGTTGAAACCAATCCCAGCTTCAAATTGTAAAGCCAGTATAACCAGCCTCACCCTGAGACCCAAAAGGTCTGTGAGTAGGTTTACTGGCTATGTATTTTTAACCCAGGCTGTGCTGCAAAGCTGTGTTATACGGCAGGCATAAGCTTAAAGGGGTCCATGTTAAAATGGATTTGAACCAAAAATGTGACACTGTCACGGGAGACCAGGCAATTACACCTTTATACCGGGATCATATCACTGAGCAAAACCAAGAAGTTAAACAAATTGTGATTTATTCCATTGAAACAGACGTACACGCCGTGGATTACAATAAACATGAGAAAACACACTTACTTGCTGCTTAGAATCTCAGAATACTTTAGAGCAGGCATGTCAAACTCGCGGGCCGCATGCGGCCCACAACGAATATCTGTGCGGCCCAGCCAATATGTCCCGGTTACGGCGGCGGTGAGGAGGATGCGGCAGCTGGTAAGTATTCTCTATGTTCAGTAGAATGCGTGAATTCTGCCGCGGGGGATTGGATGAAGGACCGCATGGGATTGAATGAAGGAGGCGGGGCTTAGAATGCCAGCCGGGACGCAGGGGATTGGATGAATGATGATGTGGGGGGCGGGGCTTAGAATGCTGGCCGGGACGCAGGGGATTGGTCGCAGGCAGGTTAGAGGAAGCCGGGGGTGGGGCTTCCGCTTTGTGCAGAGCACACGGTGAGTGTGTGTGTCTGTTTTCCCGCTAATGGCTCCTCTGTCTTCTGCGCGGTGTCCCGCGGGAGATGGGTGTGGGGGCGGGCAGTGGTGGTGCGCGATCGCTGGCGGGCGGTGGGTGCAGTGGGAGGCAGTGAGCCGTCTGCTCAGATCGCAGGCCTTTCCTCTGTCCCCCGCCCCGCCCCCCTCCAGTCACTCACAGCCGTCACTGTACTCCACTTTGTGTGTGTGTGGGGTGGGGTGGGGGGGAGAGTGTGTGTGTGTGTGAGGGGGGGGAGAGTGTGTTGGGGGGAGAGTGTGTGTGTGTGGGAGAGGAGGGTCGTCAATGTGGGGTCGGTGTGTGCAGTGTGGGACGGGAGATGGTTGGGGAGAGAGGTGTGGTTGGCCTAAGAGGGTTGGGCGTAGGAATGGTGTGTGGGGGAAGAGGTGTGTGGTGGTTGGTGGGGGGGAGACATGTGATGTGTGGGGGGGCGGAGTGTGTGTAGGTGTTTTTGGGGGAGTGTGGTGTAGTCATGGATGTGTGTGAGTGGTGTGTGTTTGGTTGTGTGTGTGTCTGTCTTTGTCAAGACACAGCGGACTGTGTGTGTGTGTGTGTGTGTGATGTGTTGTAATGATGTGTGTTGTGTGTGTGTGGTGGGTGAAATAGTGTTGTGGTTGGGGTGTGTGTGTGTGGTGTGTGTCTGTGTGTGGTCGTAGTGGTCCGTTGATCTAGTTGGCCGATGTTAATATGAGTGAGTTGTTGAGGTCAGAGGGATGTGTGGTCTGTTGCAGTTGTGGTCCGGAGCGATTAATGGGGGGGGGGCGAATGTGGCGACACGCCGTGGATGGAATAAGCTTTGGGATTGAGCGGATTGTACTTGGATGATTTAGTGGGACGGGGCCCTAGGGAGAGACGAGTGAGAGAGAGATTGAATGTTTATGACGCTTTAGGAGAGAGTGGGGAACGAATTTGAGGGGGATGGAGATGAAGGGGGGCTGGGGGGAGAGGACCATTTTTCGCCGTAGGGTGGAGGGCTTGTGGGGGGGAGCATGGAAAGATGGGACGCGAGGGGTGGGAGGGGTGGGGGCGGACGACGGGTTGGGATCGAGGGATATCTAGGTGGAGAGAGGAGGAAATGGGGGAGATTCGGGGGGGAGAGAGAGGGAGCTGGGGGGAGGGGGGGTTGGATGAGAGAGGAACCGGGATGGATCTGTGGAGAGCGGGGATGTTTGGGGTTGGGGGTGGAGAGGGAAAGTGGATTGAGGGTAGGATGGAGGGAGGGGCTGGATGAGGGGAAGTGGGAGAGGGGAGGTATGGCGATGGGTGGGGTTGGAGAGGGGGTGGAGAGGTCGGGTGGCGAGAGGTGACGTGACCTGAGAGAGGGGACGTTGTGGGGCAGTGGGGGAGCTCTCGGGGGGAGAGAGACGTGGGCTCCTAGGTGTGGAGAGGGCAATCTATGAGTGGGGGTGGAGAGGTCGGAGGGGGAGAGGGCGAGAACCTGTGGCGGGAGACGTAGTTTGGGTGGGAGAGGAAGCGGGGAGGGACTAGAGAGTAATTCAGATTGTTTCTTGGTTAACCATTCGCAAGTCCAGGTGGTTCTGCGGTGTTTTTTTTCTGGTGGGTCAGGGCTTGGGGAACGTGGAGAGAAGACGTGATACTCGTCTGCGGGAGTGCAGGAGTTTGCTTCTGGAAGTGAGGAGACGACCGAGTCACTATGGGATTGGGATAACGGAAAACGAGCAGGGAAGGAAGAGGATAGAAAGGTAAAAAGAAAAAATTAGAGCAAAAGTTCCCGAAGAAATTCCAGTGTGGACTAAAGACGTGTCGCTGAGAAATTCTAGTATATTATTATTATGCTCGACACAACCTCGTTTCGCGGACGAAGGAGGATGTGAGCGACCTCGAGGAAATTTAGAAATACGTCAGGGGGGCAGATAAATCGGCTGTCTTCCAACTAGGGGGTGTGGCCTGAGGGACTCCCCCTGGGAGGACCCGGTGGTCGGGGGGCGAGAGCATCCTAGTGTGGGGGTCTCGAGCCGTTCGCGGTCCGATCCTGGGTTAAGTGGCAGGTGGGCGCGTGTGGGTGGCAGGGGTTGAACGGGTCCGTGTGGGGGGGGAGACGCCGCGTCGGGCCCGGGAGCTGCGAGAGTCTGAGACCTGGCGCTAAAGGAGACGTGTCGGGAGTGTGTGTATTTGGGCGTGGGGCCAGGTGGGGTGGAGCAATGTAGGGGACTACGTGTTAGGGGTGGTAGCCTGGTCAGGTGGGAGAGCAGGACAGGGATCGGGAACAGGGAATGCGGTATCGGAACAAGGAGTGAGGGGGATGGGGATGACGGTAGGCATTGGTGTAGAGAGGCAGGTAGTTGTGTTAGGGGGAGGCTTGTCGCGATCAGGTACGAGACGGAGAATGGAGGGAAAGAAGGGCCGCCAAAGGGGGGGGGGTGTCGGAATAGGGGGGGTTGGGTTTGTTGGCCCAAATTCACCGGACCCCAATGAGGTCCAGATGCAACAGTCCTCTCTCCCGCCTCTATAGCTATCTGAGAGGAGAAACAAGAGCCCGAGAGAGAAACCGCACAAGAGAGGAGCGGAAAAGGACCGACCCCTCTCTCTGTCACCATCTCTCTTCTATCTCCCCACATCTTTCTCTCTGACACTTGTCTCCCACCCCTCTGTCTCGGAAGGTCAATCTCCCACCCCCCCTATCAGCTCGACACGGCGGAGGCCGGCTAGAACCGCGCGCGCGGCAACACGGCGCCACAAACAGCAGCGCGTCTCGAGGTGGCGAAGCGAGGCTATAGCAAGAGCCCTCTATCTCGCTCAGCCTTTTGACATATACTCCCACTCTCTCTATTCTGATTTCCCTCTCAGACTCCCACCAGTCCCTCTCACTCTCCCACCCTCTACTCGCCACTCTCCCGCACTCATCTCACTCCTCAACCCTCCCTCTCACTCTCTCTCACTCTCTCCACCTCTCTCACTTCTCCCTCCCGCTTACTCTCCACCCTCTCCCCTCTCACTCGCTCATCTGTGTCTCTCTCTGTCCCTCTTCTGTCTGTCTGTATTCTCTCTGTCTGTCCTCTTGTTGTCTCCCTCTCCTGTCACCCCTCTCTCCTCTCTGTTCTCTCTGCAGACCCCTCTGTCACCTCTCTCTCTGTCACCCTACTCTTCTGTCACCTCCTCTCTGTCCCTCGCCCGTCACACCCTCTCTCGCGACCCCTCTCTCTCTGTCACCCTCTCTCTCTGTCACCCTCTCTCTCTGTCACTCTCTCTCTCTCTCTCTCTCTCTCTGACACCCACTCTCTCTGTTTTATCTTAACTGCCCTATACCTACACCGAAATAACCTATTCTGCTTTCTTCCAGATCTGACTCTCAAGTTTCACACGGGGGACACCGGAAGACAGGTATGGAACACCTCCCCTCCAGTATAGTACCTTGAGGGACTGCAGATTAGGTAAGATCCCAGGCGGGATTGCTGCTTTGGAAATTGTTAAGAGGGGCATCCTGACACTGGTTAATGGGTTCAGAAGTCATTCACATCTTTTTTTTTTTTTTGTTTGTTTAGTGAGGTCATCACACACACACACAGTACTTTTCGAAATAAACCTAAGTTTCTATGAAAATTGAAGTTTGTTTTTTTGCGGCCCACCTAAACTTAAACCTTGTTTATTTGGCCCGTGTTAGCCTTTGAGTTTGACATGCTTGCTTTAGAGAAACGTAGAAAACTGAAAATCTGAGCTGCGTAAGGGGTTTTAAAACCTCTCAGTTTCATTCACAGAAACCTACAGCCCAATCAAAAGCGTGAGAAATTTCTCAGTGGCCAATCAAAGCAGGGCTCACCTGGCTGATGATGTCAGAGGCAGGGAGCGTGTTGAGCCAGCTTGGAAAAAGCTGTGTGGGCTGGAAATATGAATCAACCAATGGGAAATATTCCCAGCAGCAACGTCCCCCCCGCTAACCCCTTGCCGGCTCCGCTATGTCTGGTGCCACAATCAGGGCCCCAGTGGGGTGCCCTCTGTTCTCTAGAACTGACACCGGGCCTTTTCCTGCTCACCAAATGGTTCTCCCACCTCCACATTCTGGATTCCCTTTGAAGCCAGAGGCTAGGTATAGACATCATGTCTCCTATGCATACATTTTTATACATGCAGTATAACACCCTCTGAACCTTACTTTAATAAAGTATAAACCTTAGGGACCCGAAACGCCCATAAACAGGTCAGGTTTTCCTATACTTTACAGGGGACTTCCATAACCCACAACCCAATACTGTTTCGGGGACACCTTGACAGTAACGGGGGTACCCCTATGTTACCTAGGGATCCCCCCAGCTACAGGAACACTTTTCATCCCTGTGCCTCATTTTACTGTGCACAAAGCATACATGTACTTAACACACTCTGTTTAATAAAAAATACCTTACACTTTTATGCTGCTAAAATGTCTAAGTCTTTTTGGTGATGAGGGATAGAATGAGAACTTGTACTTTTTCGTCCCACTAGCCATATGCCTCTCACTCTGCAAAACCTGACATTGTATTGTATGTCTTTATTTATATAGCGCCATTAATGTACATAGCGCTTCACAGCAGTAATACACGTGGTAATCATATAAATAACAAATAATATAAATAACAGGTCATGAGAATAAGTGCTTCAGACATAGAAGTAACATTAAGGAAGGGGAGTCCCTGCTCCAAAGAGCTTACACTCTAATTGGTGGGTAGGGAGAACGTACAGAGACAGTAGGAGGGAGTTCTGGTAAGTGCGTCTGCAGTTGGCCAAGCTTTATGTATCATGTGTCCAGTATTATCCACAGTGGTATTGATATGCCTCTTTAAGCAAGTGTGTCTTAAGGTGGGTCTTAAAGGTGGATAGAGAGGGTGCTAGTCGGGTATTGAGGGGAAGGGCATTCCAGAGGTTCGGGGCAGTCAGTGAGAAAGGTTTAAGGCGGGAGAGGGCTTTAGGTACAAAGGGGGTAGAGAGAAGACATCCTTAAGAAGAACACAAGAGTCGGGATGGTGCATAGTGAGAAATTAGGGCTGAGATGTAAGGAGGGGCAGAAGAGTGTAAAGCTTTAAAAGTGAGGAGGAGAATTGAGTGTGAGATACGGGATTTGATCGGAAGCCAGGAGAGGGATTTCAGGAGGGGAGATGCGGAGACAGATTTAGGAAAGAGTAGAGCGATTCTGGCAGCAGCGTTTAGGATAGATTGTAGGGGAGACAGGTGAGAGGCAGGAAGGCCGGACAGCAGGAGGTTACAGTAATCGAGACGGGAGAGAATGAGGGCCTGAGTCAGAGTTTTAGCAGTCGAGCAACAGAGGAACGGGCGTATCTTTGTTATATTGCGGAGGAAAAAGCGACAGGTTTTAGAAACGTTTTGAATGTGAGAGGAGAATGTGAGAGAGGAGTAGAGTGTGACCCCAAAGTAGCGTGCTTGGGCTACTGGGTGAATGATGGTACATCCAACAGTAATGTGGAAGGAGGTAGTAGGGCCAGGTTTGGGAGGAAGTATGAGGAGCTCTGTTTTTGCCATGTTAAGTTTAAGTTAACGGAGGCCATCCAGGATGATATCGCAGAGAGACATTCAGAAACTTTGGTTTGTACAGCAGGTGCAAGGTCGGGTGTTGAAAAGTAAATTTGTGTGTCGTCAGCATAGAGGTGATAATTAAACCCAAAAGATGTTATTAGGTCACCTAGAGAGAATGTGTACAGAGAAAATAGAAGAGGTCCCAGGACAGAGCCCTGGGGTACCCCCACAGAGAGATCGATAGAGGAGGAGGTGTTAGCAAAAGAGACACTGAAAGTACGATGGGAGAGGTAGGATGAGATCCAGGATAGAGCTTTGTTCCGAATACCAAGAGTATGGAGAATGTGAAGGAGAAGAGGGTGATCCACGGTGTCTGACTTGATTCCCGGATACATTTTTGGGGTGGCCATTAACTCTGAGCTCCGTCTACCTAGACACAATGTGAAAACACTTTTTACCGCAAAACCCCCTTGAAACCCATAGCCTGTCAATCTCCACTGGTTAGCACTCCTGGAAAGGTAAAACACACATTCTTTACTGTTGCACAATCACATACATTTCATGTAGAACCAATGGGTCCAAGAGCTGACACTCTAAACCCACAAATATGGTTCAGAGGTAACCAGCGGGGATAGTACCTTTATTGATGGCCTGGTTACCCCTTCACTGTCACAGACACGGTATGTCATTTCCCAGAATCCCTTGCTGCAGTGGAAGCACTGTATACTAGGAGATGGTGGAGAAAGGCAGGGGTGCAGACTAGTCTGAGATGTGAATGTGCTCACAGGGGTTTTTTCATTTGCAGTAGGTAAGTAGGAATGTAGACCAGGGTAATGCAGTTGATGTGGTCTGCTTAGATTTTGCAATGGCTTTTGATTACGGTTCCACACACGAGGTTAGTGTACAAAATAAAGAAAATTGGTCTCTAAAACATTTTAGCACCTGGATTGAAAACTGGTTCAAGGATAAACAACAGAGTTGGTATAAAATGAATCTTTTCAGGTCGAGCTAAAGTTGTGAGTGGAGTACCTCAGGGATCGGTACTGGGACCCCTGCTTTTTAACTTTTTATTAATGACCTTGAGGTTGACATAGAGAGCAAAGTCTCCATCTTTGCTGATGATACAAAATTGTGTAAGATAATAGAATCAGAGCAGGATGTAATTTCTATCTAGAAGGATTTGGGTGGACTGGAAACTTGGGCAGGTAAATGGCAGATGAGGTTTAATACAAATAAATGTAAGGTTATGCATTTGGGAAACAAGAACAAACTTACAAATATAATGGGGATAAATTAGGTGAATCCTTGATGGAGAAGGATTTAGGAGTTCTGTAGACAGCAAGTTTAGCAATAGTGCCCAATGTCAGGCAGTAGCTGCAATGACAAATAAAGATCTTATTTTGCATTAAACGGAAAATGAATGAAAGGGAAGTAAGCATAATTATGCCCCTCTATAAAGCATTAGTAAGACCACACCTTAAATATGGAGTATCGTTTTGGGCACCACTCCATAAAAAAAGACATTATGGAACTAGAAAAAGTGCAGAGAAGGCTAGTTAAATTAGATTTGTTTACAGTAGAAAAGAGGCGTCTAAGAAGGGATACGATAACTATATACAAATATATTCGGGGACAATATAAGGAGCTTTCAAAATAACTATTCATCCCAAGGGAAGTACAAAGGACACGGGGGCCATCCCTTAAGGTTGGAGGAAAGGAGATTTCACCAGCAACAAAGGAAAGGGTTCTTTACAGTGAGGGCAGTTACAATGTGGGATTCATTACCCATGGAGACTGTGATGGCAGATACAATAGATATATTTTTTTAGAAAGGAAAGGTATACAGGGATATAGCAAATAAGTATACATGAGAAGGATGTTGATCCAGGGAATAATCCGATTGCCAATTCTTGGAGTCAGGAAGGAATTTATTTTTCCCCTTATGAGATATCATTAGATAATATGACACTGGGGTTTTTTGTTTGCTTCCTCTGGATCAATATATTGTAAGTACGGATATAGGATAAGTATCTGCCGTCTAAATTTATCATAGGTTGAACTTGATGGATGGATGTCTTTTTTTCAACCTTATCTCCTTTGTAACTATGTAACTTTGTTGTGACGTGAGTGAATCATCGAGCAATATTACTTTGCCCGATTTGCCGACCTCCATTGTTTCTTGTTCTACGTTTTACAGGGAGCTGCTTCAATCTCACAACTACAGGACACAGAACAATTGTGTTTAACAAAAATAAACACCCAGAAAAAAATATTTAGTGGTTTGATAAAGTCAGTAAAAAAACGGAATTCCATAAATAAAAAAACCTGGTAATGTATCCATGAAAACACCGAACACTATATAATGTCTGTATACGCTCAATGGAAGATGGTTTCACATATTAGAAAGCAGTCTCACTCGTTGGAAGGCAGTCTCACTCGTTGGAAGGCAGTAACACTCGTTGGAAGGCAGTCTCACTCGTTGGAAGGTAGTCTCACTCGTTGGAAGGCAGTCTCGCTCGTTAGCAAGCAGTCTCGCTCATTGGAAAGCAGTTTCGCTCATTGGAAGGCAGTCTCGCAAATTAGAAGACAGTCTCACTCATTAGAAGACAGTCTCACTCATTAGAAGACAGTCTCACTCCTTGGAAGGCACTCTCACACCTTGGAAGGCACTCTCACACCTTGGAAGGCACTCTCACACATTAGAAGGCAGTCTCACTCATTGGATAGCAGTCTCACTCATTGGAAGGCAGTCTCACTTATTGGATAGCAGTCTTACTCATTGGAAGGCAGTCTCACTCATTGGAAGGCAGTCTCACACTTTGGAAGGCAGTCTCACACATTGGAAGGCAGTCTCACACATTGGATGGCAGTCTCACACATTGGATGGCAGTCTCACACATTGGAAGGCAGTCTCACTCATTGGAAGGCAGTCTCACTCATTGGAAGGCAGTCTCACTCATAGATTGCCAAACCAATTGCTCCCATAGTCAACTCTATCCTGTCTGCAGGCCATATCCCTAAGACCTGGAAAACTGCCAGAGTTGTCCCAATCTTCAAAAGTGGAGACAAAAACACTGTCTCAAACTACAGGCCAATGTCACTTCTCCCAATTCTATCCAAAGTCATGGAAAAATGTGTCCACTCCCAATTAAGCGAATTCTATACCAAGACAAATTTCCCTAGCCAATTCCAATCTGGCTTTCGTCCCAAACACTCCACTGTAACTACCTTGCTAAAAGTTTGCAATGAAATCCAGTGTGGATTGGAACGGGGACAACTCACTGGTGCAGTATTCCTAGATTTTGCAAAGGCTTTTGACAGAGTTGATCATGCTATCCTGCTTAACAAACTCCAGAGCTCTGGAATAGGGAAGCATGCTTTAAACTGGTTTCAGTCCTATCAGGAAGATCCCAACATGTGTCCATCTCAGGCTCTAACTCCAACCCCCTGGATCTCACCTGTGGTGTCCCGCAAGGCTCTGTTCTGGGGCCCCTACTCTACTCAGTGTTCATTAATGATCGTCCCACAGCTTGTAAGGAAGCCTCAATACACATGTATGCAGATGACAATTTTATATGCACACAGCCATAGCCTCTCTGACCTTGAACACATACTCCAGTTTGACTTTTTGAGACTCGAAAACTGGATTTCCCAAAACAAAATGTTTTTAAACATTGACAAGACTGTAACAATGGTATTTGGGACCAAGACTAAATTTGTAAAGCTTCCAGTGACTGAGCTCCTGATTAGAACCAACACTATCACCACCCTAACACCTGTCACTAGTTTTAAATACCTGGGCTTATGGTTTGACTCCCACTTAACATTCGGAATGCACATTGATACCCTGACAACCAAGACCTCTACAGGGAATATACAGGGGGATGTTAGAGAGGATACAGGGAATGTACAGGGGGACGTTAGAGAGGATACGGGGAATATACAGGGGGATGTTAGAGAGGATACAGGGAATATACAGGGGGATGTTAGAGAGGATACAGGGAATATACAGGGGGGTGTTAGAGAGGATACAGGGCAGAATATACAGGGGGATGTTAGAGAGGATACAGGGAATATACAGGGGGATGTTTAGAGAGGATACAGGAATATACAGGGGGATGTTGAGGAGGAGACAGGGGCAATATAAGGGTGGGGGGGAGCGTGAGAGGAGGCATAAAGGGGAGGGACGTTGTAGGGGGGACGTTAGAGAGGATACAGGGAATATACAGGGGGATGTTAGAGAGGATACAGGGAATATACAGGGGGGTGTTAGAGAGGATACAGGGAATATACAGGGGGATGTTAGAGAGGATACAGGGAATATACAGGGGGATGTTAGAGAGGATACAGGGAATATACAGGGGGTGTTAGAGAGGATACAGGGAATATACAGGGGGGTGTTAGAGAGGATACAGGAGACAGACGCACATTATTGAAAATAATATTGGGAGAGTTGGCGAGTGGACGGAGGAATAGTAGAGAAAGTGAGGGGTCAGGAGAGATACAAGGTGGTCAAATGGAAAAATGATGGGGGGAGGGGAAAAGTATTGTGCGGAGACTCCCCTAACCTGTTACTCCTACACACGCCATATGCCCACAATCAAGGCCAGACACTGCCATCCTCTGCGCTTACCCACAATCAAGGCCAGGAACTGCCATCCGCTGCGCTTACCCACCATCAAGGCCAGGAACTGCCATCCACTGCGCTTACCCACCATCAAGGTCAGGCACTGGAATCCACTGCGCATACCCACCATCAAGGCCAGGCACTGGAATCCACTGCACTTACCCACCATCAAGGCCAGACCCCGGAATCCACTGCGCTTACCCACCATCAAGGCCAGGCACTGGAATCCACTGCACTTACCCACCATGATGATGATGATGATGATGATGATGATGATGATGATGATGATGATTTAACCCGTGCGGCCCAAATTTTTTTTCCTTGGAGTAGTTCGGCCCTTCTCACTTTACGAGTTGGGCAGGCCTGGTCTAACCTCTAAGGTAATGAAGGTGTTAACCCCTCCCAACACCCCCTGGGATGTCTAACCACCTGACCCAGAGGCAAATACGCCTATCATCCACCCCTCTACTCACAAAAATAGCCCCCCCCTGTAATGGTGTCCTATTAGGCAAATGTGCCTAATCAGACGTTTGCCCATTTAAGAGCATACTGTACAAATAAACATAAAACTATATATACATTCCAATACATGTTAACATAATAAATAATAAGCCATTAAATCAATTAATTGGCACTGTGCCTACCTAAGCCCTCAACGGAAACATACAAATATTTTACCTTTGTTTACCTTAGCGGTTAGTGAAGCGTGACATGCCCATGCTTTACTATCCACTAAGTTGGGCAACGGGGGTAGTTAGTGCACTTAAAAATATATCATCCCCTTTGGTACCTGTAGTATATCTTCGTAACCATAGACATCAAGCGGATTAATGTTATTTCTATCATAGGCTTCTTTAATAATAGTTATTACAACAGCCTATGCTAGAAATTTTATTGTGATGCAGGGTCTTTAATGCATTCTTAATGGTCGTGTTAATTCCTGCATTCTGATTTTGGGTGATTATCGCATACCTTAAATTATTACTGCAATTTTGATGTATAACAACTTAAAATTGCAATAATAATGGTCAGATTTTTTTTTTGTGGAATGTGCTCCACTTTAACAGAGTTTGATGTATCCGGCCCTAAGATTGATCTGTCCCTGTTTGTTATTTTTTAGTTAGAAAAAGTGTGCTATCCAGATAGCGTCTGTAGCAATTGCCTTAATTAACTCATTTTTTCACATATGAGGAAGCCTGTGTTCAAAAGGGGTCTCTCAGATAGGAACTTTAGGGCATAGTCAGATTGGCCCAATCGGAAGGTCCGTAGATAACTCATACCCAGTCTGCTCAGAGGTGGCAGTCAGTGTACAGAATCGGGATATTGATCCAGCGGAAATAGAATGTCGGCCAATGCCCGCAAGGGGCTCACTAGTAATGAGACATGTCAGATGCTATACAGAAGAGGGACGTTTACACTTACACTGGCGACACACTTTATTCGAGCTTGGCTAGTCCCACGAATTCGGGTATACCCGGGTGTATTGAGGTTTGTGACTGTTTTCTGCCCGAGTGCATTGAGGTATTTTCAAGGCAGGGATTGAAGCATTTTATTCCCGCTGGCTGCAATACTGCACAGTATATATATATATATATATACTGCATTACAATTCATGAATTTATGCCATCTGGTAGACACGCGAAGCATTGCAGCCTATTAAATCCTAATCATTATCATTTAACAGATCAGCCGCCCGTCAGCCAGGCATGAACCCAGGCTGGGAAGGCAAATGCAACGGGGCTTGTCAGAGGTGAGGAGCGGCGCATTCCAGGTATCTGCCAGGTACATACCGGGTATTTGCTCGAATAAAGTGTGTCGGTGCAGTACCCAAAGAGAAACAAGCCTAAGTACCCAGGGAAGAAGCAAATCATACAAACTGTAAATATATCAGCACATGTTAATACAGTAGAGTGGTGTGCCTAACTGGCTGTTAATAAAGCTCCTGTTGGTACTATAATAGTTCCTGGTGTCGATTATTATTCCATAGGCATATTTATGCCCAGCCTGCATGGATCCAGTACCCTGACAAGGTATGAGAGACTGAGCAAAGCTATGTACATAGTCAACTGATATAAACTCCTTCAGAGCCGGGCCAGGGGGGTTACTATAAAGAGTACTAGGATATCCACAGGGAGAGTCAGATTAAATCAGATAAAGTACCTGGATTCCGGGGTAGAACTGGAAAGGCATCCAGGGATCCAGGTAGGCAGAGGAGTATGCAGACGACACAGGGGTCAGGGTTGGCAGCAGACAGAGAGTAGTCAGATGAAGTAGGAATCATAACCAGATTTGAGATATTCAGTAGCAGGAAACTGAGTCTGGAGATATCAGTAGCAGGGGAGCAACACAACCTGCCTCTATGGTAGTAAGTTAGTTGCGAAGCACAGGTTGTAGGGAAAAGTGCCTTCTTATACACCATAATGGTCATGTGTGTAGTCAGCACAGCTGAGTGCTTACAAGCTGCTAGAAGGAAGCTTTCCCTATACATACTGTAGATCCTGACAGTTACATGCCATCAGACTTAATATTCAAAGAGAATATAAATGTGGGAGTGATGTGTCCACACAAAATAGATAAAAAATATCCCCAGCACAGGAAACAACTCAAAGGCAAATGGCTACTTACTTGGTAGCAACATTTCCTGTAACAAAGTAACTTTGATTTGCTTGTTAATCAAGTAGCTGTGTTAAGCCTCAGAACTGACGATTGCAGGTTGATTAGTAGCTAACTATAGCTATGCTAGGCTACTCTTAATATCCTACAATAGATACAAATGAGAAGGAAGCATAAGATGTAGACAAAAAGGAAGCGAATGTCCCTATTAAGAATCAGACTGTCTTTGAGTCATAATTTATCTCCATCTGTACATTACTGAGCAGAGAAAATTGGAGGTGAAGGAGGATACGGGTGGCAAAACCATCCGGACACCCCCAGCGTCGCTTACAGAGCTGCCAACCAGGCACTGTGCAATGACATCAGCGGTACTAAACACTGGCACACATTTTGCTTGTAACAACACACTTCATCTTGGGCACTAACGATGTGTAACTAATGTATTTATGTATGTAACCCCCCTTTGTGAGTTTACTAGAGTAATTAAAGGGGTTAATGGTGAGCAGAAGATGCTAAGCTCCATCCGGTGGTAACACAGAGGTACTGTGTCAAAAGAGGTGTGACAGAGTGAAGTCAACTCCTATCAGTTACGCCTGGGAGACATATGTCTGAGTGCTTCATCCAGCACTCATAAGGGTTAACTCGGGTGGAAGTTAGGTAGTCAGGAAGTAAGCTGACACCTGAGAGCCAGCAAGGTAGATAAGGATCTTGTTACCAGCAGTAGCTGGCTCTCTCAGCCCAGAGCACATGGATATATGTGCTGCTAGACAGACGGATACAGCACAATACTTACTGCAGCCAAAGTAAGATTTGTTTCATTTGTTTTCATGACTGCTTAAAAGACTCTTAAGGTTTGGTTATGGTTTAGCCAGCCAGCCTGCTAGATAGGTCTGCTGTGTTAGTCAGTTTTTCTCGCAACGTGGAGCAGGATTTATTTGTTTAAAGGGACAGTGTACCCGCATGTTATGTTGCTGTGGAGAAATAAAGCCACACCACGTTTTCATTATGTTCCCTGACCTCGGCTACAGGCCGTCCTGCCACAAGAGGTATAAAAATGGAAAGAGAGGTTTCCAGAAGTTAGGTTCCACCATGGCAGGAGGAGAGGAGCCTCGGGGAGTTGAGGAAGGGATATGTTATAGTAAAGATCAGGCCCCATTTTTATTGTGTTTTAGTTAGGGATAGTGCCCTATCTGTTAGGATCTCATAGTATGGCCATAAGAGAAGAGTATGTCCCAGAGAGGGAATGCATACATGCCACAATTGGCAAAGCAGAGAAGGCCCCTGGATGTAAAAAAAAAAATCACTACAAGCAGATCCCATCTACAGTATTCATTATCCATGAGGAAGTGACAGTTCCACAACAGGGCTGCAGAGTAATAGTAATGTACACAGAACAGGACAGGATCTCATCATACCTTGACGTTGGTATGCAGGCTTACGAAGCTTTGGCCAAAGGGTTTAACTAAAAAAACAAATAATTACTATTATTATTCAAGTATTTAAACTTTATACTCATTACCATATATGTTTTGTCAATTTGATGTAGCATTGGGCACCCCCTGTCTTCTGTTGTATTCTTCAGCATGAAGTAAACTTCAGCAAACTTCAGCACAACTACTGTATACCTGTGTACAGTCATCTTTTTTGTTGCTGAACCATCTTTTTGTTGCCTCTTTTTGGAATATAGCGGCCCGGATGGGATAATTTGCACCAGGATTAACCCTGATCAAATACTACATTGGCTATTCGATTTCCCTGATATATCTGTATATTGTTAGACTCAAGTCCTGGCAAAAGAGGATTGCCAGAAACAAAGGTGTTGTTTTGTATAACAACGGCGGGTTTGGGGAAGCATATAGGTCACAGAGTACTTTACTAAAATATTATCCTCACTTTCTTGCTCTCCTCATATTTCTGAGTGTTTATGGGAGTTAACATCATTAAAAAAAAAAATGCTTGGAGGGGGGCCTGCCGATGACGTCATCCGGGACGGAAGGGTAAGAGGAGAGCTCCGGAGACCCTCACGGATAAACTTAATTTAAAGCAGATTTTCCCCGGAATTTAAGATCCCAAATCACACTGATCAGACCCCTGAACACACAGGGATGTCCCATAAAGCAAAAAGCCAACCCGGACAGGGAGTATCAAAGTACTTTACCCCGTCTAAACAGAGCTCCGACACGGGCACAAAAAAACCAACATGGCACCTCCCCGCCCGGAGCACCAGGGGCCAAGCCCGCAGCAACAGACCGTGATCGCCCTGCCGAAATGCTGGTCACAGAGGAGGGGATCACAAAGTCATATCTGGAGGAACTCCACAGTAAACTATACCGATCCTTGCAGGCCGACCTGAGAGAAGCGGTCGATGAGTTAAAACTGGACATATCAGGCCTCACTAAAAGAACCATGACGTTGGAGGCCAGGCTGGAGGAGGCCCTAACAAACCAGAAAGAAGCTGACGAAGAAATAGCCCGGCTGGGAGCAGAGGTGACCTCCGAGAATACCTCAAAGATTTCTTTACAACCATGTGTGATGACTTGGAGGAGAGGGAGCTGGAAATTGATAGGGCTCACCGCGAGCTAGGCCCGAAGTCGGATGACCCCAACAGGAGAAGAGACGTGATCGTCCGCCTACATAGCTACACGGCCAAAGAGAAAACCGTGAGCGCCTGCCGTGAGAAGGACCCTATACAGTTCCAAGAAGAACCCCTCCAAGTCTTTAATGACTTGTCAAAAACAACGATTATCCGACGCAAGGGACTGCGCCCTCTAACTTTATTGCTTCGTGATAACGGAGTTAAATACAAATGGGGGTTCCCTTTTAAACTGACCATACATCACAAAGGGAAATTCTACACTATACGATACCCTGAAGACATGACTCCGCTGGCCCGAGCTCTTGGACTAACTCTCCCTGCTTCCTGGGCTGTCGAAGAACGCCACCCCCAGAGCCAGGAGCCTGAAGAACCCCCAGTGAGAGCATCGGAGAGACTTGCGGGGCAGAAGCAGACAAAACCGAAGTAACAGCCCCTGAGAAGCGCTGCATCCCCGCAGACTTGGAGGTGCCGACCGCTTCCGCCTAGCTCTGGACTGCATCCACCTGCGGTAAGAAAACCCCTGGAGGTACTCACCTGAGACGGACCTGCCGCAACCCAGAAGGATCCTGCGACGTGGGCTACAATACACCAACACCGGCAGACAGCGAGAATCCCGCGAGATCGTGACCCCCTCCCTTCCTTCTTCTTTTTCTTTTACCGGAGCGCCGGCCATACCTTCCCGGGACTGAGGGAGGGAGGCCACTTTGCCCCCTGATTCCGACGCCTGGGACTCGGGTTGTGTATGTGGCTTGTTGCCGTGATGGCGACGCTATCATGTGTCACACATGGCTCGTGGAATACACGGAAACTGCTGCTTCTCCCCCGAACTCTGAACCCCCCAGGACCCATGCTGAGGGACACACACCAGACGGGTCTGTAACCTAGATCAACCTATAGGCCAAGTTAGGCAATAGATGTCAGCCACAGTTAGAGCTATGATAGTTAAATGTTAGAAAGCCGATTGTTTTTTTTTTCTTTTGTTATTGTTAGTCCCTAGACACAAAGTTAAGTGAATATTCCCACTCCACCAATTTCCTCCCCCCAAGGATTATTCATTTGTTTACTGACTGCTTAAAGTACCCTTATGGTTGGTTCTGGTTTAGCCAGCCAGCCTGCTAGATAGGTCTGCTGTGTTGAGGATACAGGGAATATACAGGGGGATGTTAGAGAGGATACAGGGAATATACAGGTGGACGTTAGAGAGGATACGAGGAATATACAGGGAGGTGTTAGAGAGGATACAGGGAATATACAGGGGGATGTTAGAGAGGATACGGGGAATATACAGGGGGATGTTAGAGAGGATACAGGGAATATACAGGGGGATTGTGACAGGGTGAAGTCAACCCCTATCAGTTATGCCTGGGAAACATATGTCTGAGTGCTTCATCCAGCACTCATAAGGGTTAACTCAGGTGGAAGCTAGCTAATCATGATGTAAGCTGACACCTGAGAGCCAGCAAGGTAGATAAGGATCTTGTTACCAGCAGTAGCTGTCTGTGTCAGAGGAGAGCACATGGATAGATGTGCTGCTAGCCAGAAGGATACAGCACACTACTTACTGCAGCCAAAGTAAGATTTCTTTCATTTGTTTGCATGACTGCTTAAAAAGACTCTTACGGTTTGGGTATGGTTTAGCCAGCCAGCCTGCTAGCTAGGACTGCTGTGTTAGTCAGTTTTCTCCCAACGTGGAGCAGGATTTATTTGCTTAAAGGGACAGTGTACCCGCATGTTATTTTGCTGTGGAGAAATAAAGCCACTGAACGTTTTCATTTATCCTGAAACTACACGTGTGGACTGTTCCCTGACCTTGGCTACAGGCCGTCCTGCCACAGGGATGTTAGAAAGCATACGGGGAATATACACGGGGATGTTAGAGAGGATACAGGGAATATAAAGGGGGGTGTTAGAGAGGATACGGGGAATATACAGGGGGATGTTAGAGAGGATACAGGGAATATACA
>WSYH01004249.1:0-55529 GCA_036426205.1 Ascaphus truei
CCTCTGCCTCTCACCCTCTGCCTCTCACCCTCTGCCTCTCACCCTCTGTCTCTCACCCTCTGTCTCTCTCTTTCTGCCTCTCTCACCCTCTCTCTCTCTCTCTCTCTCTCTCTCTCTCTCTCTCTCTCTCTCTCTCACCCTATCTCTCTCTCTCACCCTCTCTCTGTCACCCTCTCTCTCTGTCACCCTCTCTCTCTCTCTCTCTCTCACCCTCTCTTTCTCTCACCCTCTCTCTCTCTCACCCTCTCTCTCTCTCGCCCTCTGCCTGGATCTCTTATTTACCCTATATATCTTAACTGCCCTATACCTACACCGAAATAACCTATACTGCTTTCTTCCAGCTCTGACTCAAGCTTCACACGGAAGACATCGGAACCCCCCCTAACCCAGAAGACAGGTAGGGAACACATCCCCTCCAATGTATAAAATTGCGGGAATGAGGGTACCTGGACATTGACGGACTGCAGATCAGGTAAGATCCCAGGCGGGATTGCTACTTTAAATATTGTGAAGCGGGGACGTCCAGACACTGGTTAAGGGGTTCACATCTGGCTTTTATTTCTAGATCCGACATTTATACACACACACACACACACACACACATAACAATGACTAATTGTAGTATAATGTAATACAATAAATACATTTATGTCAAAAACGAATGATGTTCTGACTAGGAATTTATTAAATGTATTTTATTTATATTTTTTATTTTAAAGCGAGGTTGGGGGCGGGACTAGGGTTGGGGGCGGGACTAGGGCGGGGTTGGGGGCGGGACTAGGTGGCGAGTAGATTTTTTGGTTGGGCGAGTAGATTTTTGGGTGATTTGTCGAATACTGTATATATATATATATATATATATATACTGTCGCGGCCGAGTTTATTCTTACCTTTGCCCGGTCTCGGCCGCGACAGAAACAGGGCGCGCGCCGAGATGTCCCGGGCACACGCCGGAGCCTCGGAGGATCGGTCCTCCGATCAGGGCTTCCCCCTCCCATCTCCGGGTCCGCCGGGTCCCCCGGAGCCCCCCACCGCAATCCCCCACATCGCGGGACACCAGGGCTCCCTCAGGGAGCCCTGGGCACGTGCGCCATGCGTGCACGCTCCCGATGAAGCGTGAGCACGCATCGATGATGTGCGGCACGCCGAGGGAAATAAACGAGCAAGCCGGGACACCTCCCGGCTTGCGGCTCCAGCCAGGTAAGGATAAAGTGTGCCGCCAGTTTATATATATATATATTTGCATGATGAAGCCAATGTACAAATTCATGGGTGAAGGGTGGGTATCGGGCCAGTGTGGCTTAACCCCTTAATTACCTTTGCGGTTATTATCCGATATGGTATTTAAGGGGTTAATTGATATCTGAATATAATTGCAATGTATTGGCTTTGTATTGGCTATGTTTTTTGTGGGCAAGACAAGGATGTTGCTGGCGACTGAGACTTCTTATTGATAAGGTCAGTAGTACTTAATTTATTTGAATATGCTAGTTAATGTTTTCAATAATGGGCAAATAATCTATTATCCCTATCTGGATAATAGTTATTTTCCACATTATTGTACTGTAGGTGTTGGGGGGGGGGTGTTCCCCAACGGTATGTGAGTAGGCCTCCCTTGTGGGTAGTGGGTGAGGGTGGTTAGGCCTCACGGGGTGGGGGGTTACTGTGGGAGGGTATGTAGGCGTCCCGAGTGGTGGGTGAGGGTGGGTTAACCCCTTAATGACTGTAGTGGTTAATAACCGCTATGGTGATTAAGGGGTTAGGGGACATTACTTTGGATGTTTTCATTGTTATAACAACAAAACAGAAAAAAGTGAGAAGCGCAAACAGTAGGGGTTGTGATTAAACTAATGTACTTTATTAAATGAACTAGTCCCAGGAAAAAACCCTCTGGGACAACAATGATATAAGATCAATACATGAATGGTAGTTAAAAAAATATATATATATAGTGCTGATTGAATGGATATGCGGTAACACTTTATCAGTCTCCAGGGGATTAAAAACGGGAGTTACCCGATAGATAGTCTTAGTCCTGTTGGTAGTGCACTGCCCGGGCAGGTATTGATGAAGAGGGGTACCCCAGGGTTGAGACAATGTTGGAAAAGCTCACCCTTTGAATACTGCAGATCCTTGACGGTCCTGTTTTCCCTCTGATCACGAAAACCGCTCCGGTGCACACAGCTTGAATGTGCTGCAACTCGCGATACCACGCAGCCCTCCGGGTGTCCGGGTCTGATGTCACTTCCGGCTGTGACGCACAGACCCTTCCCGGTAGTCTCTGGGCTCCGTCTCTCAGCGCTCCTCCTCCTGATGGTTAACCGTGACCATTCAGACAGCGCAGCGAGTAGTATTGACCGCTCTTCTCAAACGCACTGATAGCCAGCAAACACTCTATTTGCTCCTCCTCCTACGCGTTTCACCAAAAGGCTTCGTCAGGGATAACGTCACACCATGCTCCTTCATTATTTATAGCCCAGTTAATTGCAATCGTTTAAATGCCCAATTGGTGGCTCATTGATTTTAAACATAAATTCAAATAAGTACCACTATTGGAACAGAATGGTGCAAACAGTATATATGGCTGGTTCATGTCACAAAAAGAAACAAAAAAACACACACAAAGATTATACAAAATGCTTAATAACTTTAAAATGCATACCATTCATATATTGATCTTATATCATTGTTGTCCCAGAGGGTTTTTTCCTGGGACTAGTTCATTTAATAAAGTACATTAGTTTAATCACAACCCCTACTGTCTGCGCTTCTCACTTTTTTCTGTTTTGTTGTTACGTCCACACTAGGGACTGGGGGTTCCCTATTATCAGAAGCTGCACCCACCACCGGGTTGTGATTACTTTAATTCCATCTTTATTTACACTCAATATTAGCAAACACTCAATTGCACTGGACTGGTTCATGTCACATGACTTTTTTGTTTTTTGTTTTTTGCTTTTTAGTTTGCTCCAGTGCCCATATTCAAACCAACAACCCATTCGGCGCTTTTACACTTTTTTGTTTTGTTTATTCTTGTTGTTTTCATTGTTGTGTCTGTTTTGCAGCAGCAGAGGGGGCATGGGCAGGATGAAGATGAAGATGGCCTTCATCGTGGCAACCGGTAATGGGTAAGTGCTATATGTATTTAATGTATTTATTGTTGTTTATGTATTTTAAATATACAGTGGGTGTATGTTGTTTATTGCAATGTTTATTGGGGCAGTAGGGGGCCCCTGCTGCAGCCACAGTGGAATGTGGTGGTGAGCGGTGCTTAGGGGGTACAAACAGTAGTGAATAAATAGAGAGAGAACCCTGTATAGCACTCAGGTTCACGCTCTGATGATAAGTGAGTGATTTAAAACATATTCTTTATTGATAGCATCATATATTAAAATAGTAGATGTTGGAGCAACGTACTGGAGGTAGGTTGATCCTAGATAATAATAGCCATATTGGCTCAGGATCAGACGATATCTTATATACCAGATATATCTGTAATAGAACACTGGTAACAGAACAACACAGAGATCCTGATGTGGACCTGTGTGGTAAGTGCGTGCTGATAGGTGTGCTCAAATAGGTACTGAGACTACTTATCACTTAATAAAGTGAGGTAAAGGTAGTAGTAAGGTAAAGGGAACCTTTGTCAGGGAGACACTGTAGCTTGAAGATATATAACACTGGTCATATATCAGAGGGTAAGCTGAGGGTTTGCACAGAGAGTAAACCTTTGTGCTGCTGTCTGAAATACCATGTACAGCAGCGCAGCTTGAGTGTTACTGCAGGTAACTTAAAATCAGTACACCTATGGATAGTGAGCACTTTCTTTATAAACACTGCACATTAGAGGTTTAAAGTGACCATCGGGGCACTTTTAGCCTGTATATCCTGCATGAACAGGCTGCCGCATAAACTCGCGGTTAGAGACACATAATGCGGAGGCAGTCACTGGTCTACGCGTGCACGTGGGAGATAGCAGCTACAGTGTCTCCCTGACAAAGGTTCCCTTTACCTTACCCTCTGCTCATAGTCAGCGTAACCCACCTGTTACACATAGCCAAGGAGGTTAATGCAAGACACATATCTCTGCAGCACAGCACCTCAAGGTCACCTCAGGTCATTCTGACACTTAGCTAGACACACCATTACTACAGAGTGGTAACTTAGCTGATAGCACACACGACCACTGATAATCACAATATATTTGCTCCCAGTGTTTATTAGTAACTACAGATCACACTTACCACCTTACTAAGGGCTTACGCAGATCCTGCCATTAAGTGATAAGTAGTCTCAGTACCCATTTGAGCACACCTATCAGCACGCACTTACCACACAGGTCCACATTAGGATTTATGTGTTGTTCTGTTACCAGTGTTCTATTACAGATATATCTGGTATATAAGATATCATCTGATCCGGAGCCAATACGGCTATTATTATCTAGGATCAACCTACCTCCAGTACGTTGCTCCAACATCTACTATTTTAATATATGATGCTATCAATAAAGAATATGTTTTAAATCACTCACTTATCATCAGAGCGTGAACCTTAGTGCTATACAGGGTTCTCTCTCTATTTGTTCACTAATGTTTATTGGGGGCAATTGTCCCCATTAAACATGCTATTCTGCCTTAACCCTTCATTGCCTTAGCAGCTATACGCTATGGTAATGAAGCAGTATTTCTGTATTTTTATAATATTGTGCAGGAGCAGGGGGCCCCCTGAGCTGAATTGCATTGATTTGTGGCTCAGAGACCCCCTGCTCACTGTACACTATTATTAAAAATACATTAATGTTGCTTCGTTACCGTAGCACATAGCCGCTAAGGTAAGGAATGATTGTGTATTGATATGTGTGTTTTATTTATACTGTAGGTGTGCAGAGGGTCTCCGGAGCTGAAGCGCTTTGGTTTTAGGTCCGGGGACCCCCTGCTTCCCGAGATACAGGCCCCTTTAGGGGGTGCCAGTATCCCTCTGCTTTCTTTACATTCCGCGGTCACGTGATCGGGACCTTTACATGCAGAGGGATACCGGCACCTCATAAAGGGGCCTGTATCCCGGGAAGCAGGGGGTCCCCGGACCTGAAACCAATGCGGTTCAGCTCCGGAGACCCCCTGCACATCTACACTATCAGTAAAAATGTATTTTAAATAATTTTTAATGTGCTGATGTTTGCGCCGAGAGAGCAGCGGATCTCTCTCTGCTGCAAACATAACTCACCAGGGGACAGCTTCTCGGCAGCTTCTCGCCAGTCTTGCCACCGGGTACCCGCCATTATTTCAAATGGTAGTGGTGCATTCATTCGCCTGGGATTCGGCCCTCCCTGCATACAGCAAGGTTAACACGCCAAAAACCTGGCGAATTGAAACCCTGGCGAATGCCATTTTTCAGCCCTTTCTGCATAGGCCCCTAACTCTGAAATATTTTTTTTAATTTATTTTTATTATTATTTTTTTTCTGTTTGGGTTTCTCCCCAGTCCCCTTCCCTCCCCTTCCCCCTTATTTCATCCCCCTTCCCCCCCTCTCTCCTCTCCTTCCCCCCCCTCCCCACTCCCCTCCCCCTGCTCCTTCTCCCCTTTTATAACCATAAGGATCTATTTACCCATTCAATTAATCAATTATTATTGTACTGTTTAGAATGTCATTTTTGACACTAAGAGTCAAAATAACAAGATCTTATATTAGACCTTGTCTTTATTAAGGGGTTAAATCTATTAATGATCCTTAGAGTTATACATCTTTTGATCTGTTGCATACAGTGTTTTATATGTATGTTCATATGATAATTAACCATAACAGAGAGTATTACTCCTGTGATATATTAGTGCAGTACATTTTCCCACATCATTATGCTAAGATAATTAGGGCTTATGTCCATTTACTGTTTAATAATCAATGATGGGACTATGATTTAACAGCACCATGATAATCATTTGAAATAGTGGTAAAACATGTGTTAACATTTTTTTAAACCCGTTTTTCGCGGGCTTTTTTTATTACAAATGTGCATGCTCAGACCACAGCTCCCCACTCCAAGACGAAGCGCTATTCTGAGCTTGAAACGCGTTGAGGGGGAGACTGTGGTGTAGCCTGTGTTCAACAGTGTCCCTTGTGCATTCAATAAAGTATCTTTATTCAAACCGGAAGTGCCTCCGATCTAGTCACTGGCTGTGGCGCCGGACCTTTCTCTCTGCTTACTCTGAAATAATTTGATAAGAAAAATGGAGGAATTGTGTATAGGAAACACATTTTCAAGTAGATAAATCCCCCAAATTCCAAGACATTCTTCAGCTAAAATAAAGAAACGTTGCATGGTCAAACTGATTAACAAAGACCTTCCTTTCAGACTTCTTAATTCTCTCTCAGATAAGTAAGACAGATACTGTAACAATTAGAGACATCTTAATAAATTTGCACCAAACACTAAACAAATCAACTTTATGAAAAACATTATTTGACCACCTCTCTAATGTTAAAAAGGAGAAAGTAATACTATGTGGATATTAAAATTTGGTTGTAAACTCAAGTTTTGGTTGGTCTGGTGGTGTCCGCTTCCAATGGATTAACCTGGACAAAGGTTTGTCAAGGGAATTTAGTCAGTTAATTAAAAGCTCACCTCTGGAGGACTCGTGGAAATGTGTACAGGGATCAAGTAGAGACTACACTTTATTTAGGCCCCCTTTCATCATATTCTAGAATTGACATTTTATTCATGGAACTGGAATTGGTTCCTTCCTTCAGTTCATCCCAAAAAGGGTTAATTACATGGTCGGACCATGCTCCTGTCTCAATTGTATTTACAGTAATGACACATTATTACATAGCTCTTGACCTCTCTGGAGGCTTAATGATTCTCTTCTTGATTCTCAGCAGAATGTATCTCATCTCACTAATTGCCTGGAAGCATATCTTTCTCTAAACAATACGCCTGAGGTAAGCTTGTCAACATTCCGGGGGAGCACACAAAGCTGTCATGAGAGGACATTTAATTAGCCTTCCATCTCATATAAAACGAACTTGGAACAAAAAAAATAGAACTCCTGCAAGGAAACATAGCCAATAAAGATCAAAAGATCAAACCCTGGGGTTAGGATCGTGTGGCAACCTAAAATGTCTTGATAAACTGTGGGTCTCTACTACCTTTAATATGTTGTTAATGTGTTCACCAATCCTTAAAATGAAAGTATGGTTTTTTTGCAGCCTACATATTGCAGGCTTTCTATAAGATACACTACTTGCTTACTGTGGCAATTAATAACATATTTGTAATTTTGGATTTTAATGCTTTGTTTTTTTTTACTATAAATACAATGCTTGCATTTTGAACAGTTAAAGAAATGTAGGAATTGAATTTGTTAACTATCTCACTGTTGTTATTGCTTTTGTAATACTGTTTGGTATACTGGGTGCAATCCTTTGTTTTATATTATTGGCTCTTGTATATATGATTTTAGGATTCCCAGGTAATATTTTTTTAGAAATAAAGGTCTTGATGAAGAATACAAGTCTTGTTTTTTTTAGATAAGATTCTATACCCATTGAGACAGAATTGAGTTTTGTAACATGGATATTGATTTGGGTTGTTTTCTTTAAATTATTTTTGGATTATGAATAGTATACATTCTTTCAAGTTTTAAAATACCTTTACGAAGATTTGGGCAGGAGATTTCACTCTATACTTGTTTAAGGGTGAGAATTTGAATTATGATTTTAGAATTAATGAACACTACTCTCTCTGAGTTGGACCAATGGAACCCTTAAGTGTGCATGTGTTGTTTTAGTACTTTTATAGATTGAATAATGCTTGAAATGTAGATGATAAGTTGTTTTTATTAGAATCATATACAGTAATGACATTTTATCTGACTTTATGTAAGGCTATTCAAGATATAGTTTTTTTTTAGAGTGATGAGGTTTGTATTTTAATTTATGTTAAATATGTGTATTAACATTGGGACACTTAAGGAAACCATTATACTTTACCTAATTGGGAGTCAAGACAATTTAATAAATACCTGACATACTGTAATTAAGGGGTTTCATAATACACATTTCTTGGTTTGTTACTTTTTAAATAATTTTTAACAATTAGTTATTTTTAAATACTGCTTTTGAAGATTGTATTTATTTAATCTTGAAAAATTCCATATTTTCCAATGTTTTCCTTCATGGTCCTACTGTAATTGATAAATGATAGGGAGTTAAGCAATCTATAAAATGACGTGAGAGGGATCAATAATTTATTCTCTTATGAATAATACTGTGAAACATGTAGGATTGGATTAAAGGAATTAAGCATTCAACAGCTGGCAAGAAGCCGGAAGACATACTGGATGTTGTGTGCAAGCTGTCCGAGTTACGCCAGGTACTGAGCTGGATCAAAAGAGCAGAGATACCAGTGTTTCCACTTTCAAATTTCAGATTTCCTGGTCCAAACCCTAAATTTCCTGTTTTTTCTGGTCAAGAAATCACATTTCCTGATCTATAAACGTATTTAAAAGGCGATGAGAAGTAGACTTAACAGCAGTTTTAACTTATAGGAGGACAAAAGATATCTCTCTATGTGATTTCCTGCTTTCTATCTGTTGTTCTTCAGGTAATATACCTGCTGCAGTCAGTGTGCGGGTCTCTGTGTGTGTGTGTGTGTGTGTGTGTGTGTGTGTGTGTGTGTGTTTGGGTTGTTGTGTGTGTGTGTTTTGTGTGTTGTGTGCGTGTGCGTGTGCGCAGTCAGTGGGTGAGCCTTGTCCCTCCTCTGTGGGTTGGCTCACTTAAAATGAGTGACATGTAAGTGCTATCCCCATTCATCATGGTGATACATAATAACTGTATGCAGGAGCATAGCCAGGACTGTGATTTGGTGGTGGAGTAATAATTAGGGGCCACGCACAGGGCGCCGCAAGAGCAAACTAGGGTCACATAATGCATGTGCATGCCGCAGTGTTGAACTGGTATTGCATCAATACAAACTTTCTTCAATTTAGGGAGCACAGTTTCAAACCAAAAGAAGCTAAAAAACACAAAATAGTGTAATCTTTCGTCAATGGAAGGGAAGTCTGAAATCTAATATAAAAATATAAAACATACAACCAACAAAATATATATAAACGCCATACATACGCAGGTTCCGTAAACACTGAACCAATGAGTATCTAACAAAAATAATATTACTATAATAGATATAACTTTTATACAGGGAAATTATACATAATGTAAGCAGCAGTTACAAAAACAAGGGGGTCGTGTTTGGGGGAGAAACCGCCTGCCTCTTCTGCCAGTTCCCATGTTAGATGAACTGGGGTTTCCATTACAGTATATGCTCTCCCAAAGAGAAATATTATAAAGAACAACTGATTTAGAGTAGGTAGAATCAACCTAGCTTATATATCCTGGTGTCTCCTGTCTTGCTTATTGGCACAAGAAGTATCATTTCTCTGTATGATAGTGCCCCAACAATAGTATTGATGTTGTCTTCATACGTGTCTTATATTATAATGCACCTACAAGTTCTAGATTTAGCCTGCAGACACATGAACCTTAGTAATTTTCAACAACCCACAGATCGTATTTTGTGCTTGTACATATGGCTGATAGTTTATTTTCTGTCCACAATGTTTTGAATTTTTAGACAGTTGCATACAATCCATTATAGTGAATTTCTTTGCTTAGATACACATTGTTTCATGTGTTTTACGGAGTTCTGTGTAATGTATGTATGGTGTTTTGCATGTTATTTGTCTTTGGAATGTTATATTTTATATTATCACTTCAGTTTAAGTATATGTTTCATTACTTCTTTGTCTCTATTACTTCATTTACATGTAATACCCCTATCCCCTCCCTAAGGGAATCTGCATGTGCTATGGTGTTAGGGTGATAACCTGTTTGGGCGACAGGAGGCTGAACCTCCGGCTATAGGGGCTTGGGGTGCAGGGTGCAAGGCCTCCGCCAGTGAGGATATCGCCGCAGACAGGATAGCCCCTGACAGGAACTTGTCCAAGGAATAAACACCAATAGCATAACAGTATAAACCTTTTACCAACAGGTATCATACAACCCATTTGCATATAAAGTACACAGTAACAATAGTGACACAACCCTTTCTCCTATCCCAAGGAGGGAACCATACGCCTTCTTATCCTGATTGCACCTAACCCTTGGGCACCTAAGAGAACAAGATGTCCCACCAATGTGATACAATATGTGTGTATTGATGCAGCGCTACCGTCCCCTGTATATTGGTGGTGGCATGTTGGTACCTTCCTTGTTTGTACTTGTTAAACGGGGTATCTATCTCAGGAGAAAAAGCCACATCCGTGGTCCCAGATGCTTGGCCTCCCAATACAATTTTTCCTTCTCTCCTTACTCCGGCAGTTGCGTTGTCATTCTGCCAGGCCTGTGGAATCCTCCCCGCAATCCGTCTCACACCGCCGCTATGATGCCGATTGGGCTAACAGGCAAAGTCCCCTGACATATGGCCGCCTTACAACACTCTGATCAGTGGCTATGGACTAACTGGGGCCACAGGGTTCTTCTGTCCTAGCCCCAGGCCACTGACTTTCTCCAGGACAGTACCTTCTGCTCCACAGTTCAAGCAGCTTTGACCTTGCCCCTCACAGTTCTAGAGGATATCCTGTTTACCAGCAGAATATACTGTCTCCAGCAGAGGATATCCGTCCTGCCAGTACCAACATGGCAACTGTACCTCCACATACTGTAGCAGTCTGAGGAGCTGCACGAGCTCCCCCCAGTGCTGGGAGGACTACTCTACTATATGCATTGATGAAGGGAGTGCGGTGAACCCTTATGTGTACTGTATATGAAGTATTGGATTTAGGCATGAAGGGGTTCCTGTGTGTTCCCTGTACCCCATTCAGGTATTGTTGCATGTTTCTCGTATTGGATCACGTAGTGCTGTTTGCTATTTTGTCACTATTGAACATAAAAATGAGGAAAGGAAAACATTTACAACAACATTGAGTACCGGTATGTACAATAAAAAGAGGATATTCAGAGCTGTGCTTTAGGCACCGAGGGGATTGGTAAGGGCTAATGATGTTCAACACAGTGCAACATTAAGATATTTTTACATATTGTGCAATATATATTATATTATATATATTATATATATATATATTTATATGTATATGTATTTATATATATATATATATACAGTGGTCGACAAAACACAAAAAATCTACTCGCCCAACAAAAAATCTACTCGCCACCTAGTACCACACGTGTACTGCTTGGGCCAATAGAGCTCGCCACGATGTTAATCCACTCGCCCGGGGCGTGCAATGTATAGGTTTGTCGAAGACTGTATGTATTAATATATTAATATACACACATATATATATATCACACATAATAATACAAACATACACACACACACACACACACTACACCGATCATGAATATCTGGCACTCCTGTAGTCATATAAACCTGGTTCTTACGAGGCGGCACATTTTTAGCACTTGGCTAGTGCCGCAAGCCGGGAGGTGTCCCGGCTTGCTCGTTGCTTTCCCTCGGCGTGCCGCGCGTCATCGATGCCGGTCACGCTTCATCGGAGCCCTGGGTTTGCTCCTAATGTGGGGGATGCGGTGGGGCTCCGGGGACCCGGCGACCCGGAGAGGGGAGGGGGAAGCCCCGATCGGAGACTGATCCTCCGAGGCTCGTCGCGTGCCCGGACCAACTCGGCGCGCACCAGGTATCTGTTGCGGCCGAGACCGGGTAAAGTTCATAATAACTCGGCCGCACAGTATGTCATAACAATAATAAAGCATACATTACCAGCAAAGGTAAGGAGACACAGCACTCAGAAGGTATAAGAAGCTATAACTGTATTAAAAGAACCTTGCACATTATCCAATGTTAGGTCCACTGAACGGGAACTTCCTCAGGGGGTGCATACTTATCCCCTGAAATGCGGAGTTTCTGACGAAACGCATAGGGTCTGACGTAATTTAGTGGGCATTGCGGTGTTCTTTATCCTCTGTGGGCACTTGCGCATTGAGAGACTTATTTTATGGTGTGCATGGCTTCGCAATGGAAGGAAGGCGGGCGGCTAATTCTAACGTATTCTGATCCATCGGGACTGCAGCTGCGGTGGATATTGGACTTGCGGACGCATGTATTCTCCGGCAGTGTGACTGCATTGGAAGGAGGGCTGAACTGGTCTCTTCCTCCCGCTCCTTGCTTGATCATGACAAACAGCAGCGGTCAAGTGTCACATTTGTGAACGTGTGCAGCTCTGACAGCGTGGTTGCAGATTTGCTGGTAGTAGTAACAACAGAATTTCCTTCCACCTGCAGTGGCTAAGATATATCAGTAAACACCTAAAAGATACCTCTATGTGAACTTGGCCTAAATTTTTCTTGTAAGTGTAATTGTCTATCACTCAATAAATCAATCATCTTCTATATCACTGAAGATAATGCACTTGGGTATGCGCTTTTTCTTTTTTCACATAGGTACTTGGGGAGTGAGTATCCTCAGATGTAGCAGCCTCCCCATCATTTGATTTGCTATTGGCCTCCACAAGTATCAATTGTGTGGACATTTTATTGGATGTTTCAGTTCTCCCTACTGGACTTCGTCATTTATTTGGTATAGTTATTTGTATTTTTTATTTAAGTGTTTTGAATAGGGCACCTATGTCTGTGTTTTAGCGCTGTTTTGTTTATATATATATTTAAAATCAGAGCAAAACATCAAACACAGAAAAAGCCCAGTGCTACTCCATTGTATATATATCTATATATAATATAATATATACTCTTTATCTTTCTCTCTACTCTACTTTTTTTATTTTTAATAATATTTCTTACAACAGACAACTGCCTGCAACCAGACTAAGCAAATAATGTACTTAAAATTAGTAATATATAACCACTAATGGTGCTAGGGACTAAAAGTAATAAACAATGAAAACAAAAGAAAAGCGTCCCAACTCAGCACTCAGTATACTCCCAACAAATATCAAAGAAAATTATGATTTATTTAAGACACAAATAATCAAACATAAAATACAAATATTAAACAAACCCTGACATCCTCTGTGATAGAATTGTATCAGACGATGAATCCCCTATGAAGAATACTGATGGACCCCTATACCCAGACAAGGGAAAAAAAAAGCCTATAGCACAAAATATATTTAAACGGGTTAACAATAATCCCTGAAACTACAAGGCCGGCCGCACCCCTAGTAAATATAAAACCACACAGCAAGCATAGATAACACATGCACCAAATTGCCTAATACATGCGATGTCAAATACATATATTATATACATATACCGTAAATGCGTTGGTATAATCAAGGCAAACCAGGCACAGTACCAAAAAGAGACTTTTAGTATGGGATCAACAATGGTTAAAGTCATCACATCAGTTACCATAGTCCATGAGAACCATCCATGCCACACTGTGATAGTAAAATGTCCAAAGGTAAGATCTTCCCATTGAGTGGTCCATCCGCAGGGGAGTCAGGGAAAAAACAAATGCCTGTACCTATATCTCTCTCTCCCACTCTCTCTCCTTTTGTTCCAGTTCCTGAAGCACCTGACCCCATGCTGCTGGGTACTCACCAGTTATCCTTTACAGAAAAGAAGCGCTGAGAAGCGAGGGGCTATGTCTTATTGTGGCCTAGCCCAGTCATTTGGCATACACCGCTGTCCTACGCGTCTGCGAGAACGCCAGCGGCCTATAAGGTTGATAGTCCTTGGGTACCATATTTCTTGTCCGTCTTCCAAGGAAAAATGCCAAAAAGGATCCTTCTGCCATCATAATGGAGAGTACTGACTTTCATACTTCTGCACTTGCCTTCATTGACTCTGGGTCTGGAGGAAACTTCGTGGATCGAATTTTGCTGTTAAAACACTCTTAGCAGTCCCTTCCCATAGGACTCGAAGCAAAGATGGCCGTCACACTTCAACTGCCTTCATCTGCCTGGAGACTGTAATATTCACTCTTTCCACCAAGGATGGACACAAGGAACAAATCTCTGCTTAGTCATTCACTCACCATCGGTGCAGGTAATCTTGGGTCTTCCCTGGTTACAATTGCTAATCCTGTAATTGACTGGACTGATAAACTGCCTATACTAGGCCTGGTGCTTGTACTTACTCCCTCCTCTCTTTCTCTTGCCGGTTTAGAAACCACTGATACTGTTAAGGGCCCACTTGCTGAGGCTTACATTGCATTTCTTGACGTCTTCGATAAAGTTAGCTCTGAAGTCCTTCCCCCACATCGTCCCTTCGATTGTCCCATTATCTCATCCCTGGTGCCATTCTCCCGAAAGGCAGATCCTATCCCGTGTCCATTCCGAATCCCGTGCCTGTCTGAGTATATAAAGAGAACTTAAAGAAGATTTATAAGAAACTCCACCTCACCTGCTGGGCAGGCTTGTTCTTTGTGAAAAAGAAAGATGGGTCTCTCCGCCCCTGCATTGATTATAGAGGTTTAAATAAGATCACCAAAAAGAACCGGTACCCCTTACCACTCTCTCAGAAACTGTTTCGACGCGCTTACAAGGTGCCTCCATTTTCTCCAAACTTGACCTCCGCAGTGCTTACAACCTGATACGCATCAGGGAAGGAGACAAATGGAAAACGGCCGTTAACATCCGCGATGGCATTGAGTATCTAGTATGACATTTGGACTCTGTAACGCTCCTGCAGTCTTTCAAGTATTTGTCAATGAGATTTTTTCGTTGATTCTCAATTTGTTTGTCATTGTGTATCTTGACGATATTCTAATTTTTTTCTAAATCCCTGCCGGACATATTCAGCATACCAAGCTGGTACTCTCTCGTCTTCGCAGAATCATCTTTATGCCAAGATGAGAAATTTATGTTTCATCAAAGTTCTACTTCCTTCCTGGACTATATAATCCCGAGAAGGGATTCACCATGGATTCTGAGAAATTAAAACAGTATTGGATTTGCCCAACACCTACCGTCGCTTAAAGCATCCAGTGATTTCTTGGCTTCGCCAATTATTATCATAAATTTATCCATGGATTCCCACTCTTGTGGCTCCTAACCACCCTGAACCAAGAAAAGATCGATCCTTCCCTCTTGGTATCCATAGGCCTGTTCGGCTTTTGAATCCCTGAAGAAAGCCTTCACAGTCCGCCCCTATTCTGCTTCACCCCGACCGTCTCTTCCTTTCACATTGGAGTCGATTGCCTCAGACATTGCGGCAGGGGTCGTGCCTCTCTCCAAGAGACGTTCTCCCCAAGATCACCTACATCCAATGCGGGTATTTCTCCAAAAAAATTCTCCTGCGAGATCAACTATGACATTGGTAATAGAGAACTTTTAGCAATGAGTTGGCACTCTCCAGTAATGGCGACATCTGCTCTATAGGTACCGAAAAAACCTATTCTTATTCTCATGGTCACAAGAATTTATTGTATATTGAGGGGCTCGACGCGCCTGGGTGTCCTGTCAAGCCTCTGGGGCTTATTCTTCTCAATATTTAATTATGTAATTTCTTATATTCCTGGTAACTAAAGAATTTAAAGGCCGATGCATTTCTCGTCAATTTCTTTCCGAGGACAAGTCAGATGAAGTTCCGGAAACCATTCTCCTTCCTAACTCATCATTGCTTCTAACTCTTTCGACATCTTGGACAAGATCTGGATCACAGACGCAGGTGCCTGAAGGACTGCAGGTCTGAGGGCTGTCTTTTCGCGGAAACCAAATTCCGTCGAAAGAGTTCTTCAGGTTGGGTCATGCTTCCAATCAGCCGGTCACCCTGGGATCTGAAGAACCACCGACTTAATCAAGCCGTACTCTGGTGGCCCGAATTGAGCGATATTAAGGAATTTGTTTCATCCTTTTCAGTCTGTGCTCGGAATAAATCCGGTCAACAAAAACCTGCTGGTCTTGCTACGTCCGCTTCCATTCCGGAAGGTCCCGGATCCCACTTATCTATGGATTTCCTATGGAGCTACCTATTTCAAATGGTATAATACCATCCTGGTCATCGTGGATCGTTTTTCGAAGCAGGCCCATTTCATACCCCTCAAGGGCTTCCCAATTCTGCTACTCTAGCTGAGGTCGATATCAAGGAGATTTCCGTATACATGGGGTTCCCGTTCTATCGTATCCGACGGGGGGATCACAATTTGGTGTCAAACTTTTGGCGGGCGTTTTCTCAAGACTCAATATTTTTGCTTCTTTTTTCTTCTGGCGTACCCACCCTGCACGAAATGGCAGACAAAAGGGTAACCATCACTGGAACAGTATGCTTAGATGTTTTGTTTCACACGAGACTCAAGATAATTGGGCTGATCTATTACCTGGGCTGAGTTTGCACACAATTCTAAAAAATGAGTCCACCCAAGAGTTGCCCTTTTTCATCAATTATGGCTTTGACCCTATTTCTCTTCCTTTATCTTCTAACATTTCTGGAGTTCCCCGCTGATGCTAGAGTCAACGCTCCGCAAGATTCATGGAGTAGGATCCGGAAAACTCTTTAAGAACCGTTCAGAGACAAAAATCATGGCGGATCGACATCGTCTAGAGGCGCCCAGTTCAAGACGGAGACAGGTATGGCTTCTTCTAAAAACATCAGATTAAAGACTCCTACCTTAAAATTGGCTCGCAGATTCCTGGGACCCTTAAGATCCTGGAACCATATTTAATATCCTGTAGTGTACCGCCTTGTGTGCCCTCCATCTATGAAGATACCATCAGTATTTCATGTCTCTCTCTTAAAAACCTGTCAAGCAGAGTTCCGGTACCCTGAGTTCTCTGTGCCTCCTCTCCTCCTGTACTGATTCAACAAGGTCAAGAGGAATTCGAGATCCAGTCAATTATTGATTCCATATATTCCAGGGGTGGGATACAATTCCTAGTGCACTGGAAAGGCTTCGGTCCGGGAGGAGCGCGTCATGGGTGCATCCGACCAGACTCCATGCTCCCGGCTTCTTAAATGGTTCCACCAAGGTATCCGCAGAAACCGTACTTGGATCGTCCAGAGTCCCGATCCTCAAGGGGGGTTACTGTGGAGAATCGCTGGAGAACTGTCCCTTCGGAGCGCTCCATCCCGCCTACCTATTGTAATGCAGCGGCAGCTGCCGAAGATCGCGCCCCCTGATCTCACGCATCACCACTCCTATTACAGGAGCGCTCGCGCACCTCCGTATGCACGGCCACCGAGCATAGCTCCCGCCCACCTTGCTAGACGCGCCACATCTCCTGGCGCGGTGGACGGCCATGTCGGCGCATCAATGAGCCCCAACTGCGGGCATGTTTAGCTATGACCCCCTTGTCTCCTGCAACCTATCCTTGGCATCTGCAGAGGCCCCGCCTCCGCTCCACCCCCTCTCCTACTGGTTTCCTGTCTCTCCTATAAAGGACTGCCTCTTCTGTCTACCTTGATTCACATACTTTGGCCTTATTCGTTGTAGCCCATCTGGTGCGTGTACTCTCGTGTACGACCTGGCTTCGCATAGCGGGATCTCGTCTGGTCTCTTTGACCCCTGGCCTTACGGGATACTACTACAAGTACCTCTCCAACCCCAGAGCCATAAGATCTTACGGACTCAACTATCATGTACCTCTCCAACCCCGCGACCCTACGCAAGTATTGGAATTAACGCCTTCCTACTGACCACTACCCGATCTGTCCTCTCACATCATCATAAACACTATGACCCAGTGCCCATTGTAAGCCATGCCACTGCCTCCCGCTACTATTTAGCAGATGATGACTGGTATTGGCTTCGGATATAAGCGCTTCCACAGCCTTCTCCATAGCTTTTTCTTACCCCATCATTCGGTACAGGATGATCTTAGTTTTTTTTCATCTGTTCCAATAATGCTGTTCCAGAACTGGACTGGCTTTTTTATGATATTGTTGTGGCAAGTCATCTGCTGCCTTTCATTCTTTGAGGCTAATAAATGGTTTGGGTAACCCCCTTGTGTGAAACCCTCTGTATTTTGCGCTTAGTGGAAGTCTTCTCTTTAGGCAGACTTGGATATTATTCCTCTCTTTCTGGAGGTTGTTTCACTGGCTGGAAATGTTGTGAAGGGGTTTTCTCTTACCCATGGAAACATCCTACGATCGATCCACTACTGTTTTCTTTCCTTCTGCCTTGCCTGGATGTCCAGGAGCCTTTTTTGTGTGTGCATAAGCGCTCACCATGCGTTCTTTTGTTTCTCAGAATTACCACAACCTGTTAGATTTTGGCCACTCCTAATTTCCTGCCAACAGCTCTCGCATGGTTCGTTTTTTTTTTTGCAGCCTAAGGATGCCCTGTTTTCACTTGCATTGAGATCCATGTCTTTGACCACATGTGTGTGGGTGTTCACGTAGCACACTGACCTTCCGGAATGCAGAGACTGAATGGAAGCCACCCTGTCATACTCCCGCAAGGCCCTTTTACCACCTAGCTTATTGATTATGAATATAACGATGCATAGCTCCACACACAATAGATGCCATGGTAGAGACCCGCTTTTGGAATCCAATTGTCCATTACTGTTGTCCCCTCCGTGAAAAAGAGGTGGCTACATTTAAAGAGATGTAATCCTAAACCCTTCACCTCGACTTATGGATGTTGAAATATCCCTCAAATTATAAAGCTGATAACTGCACTTTAGCCCCATATTAATTATTACTGTCAACTTGAATTTATTTTGGTGTACCCCGCGAATAACAAAACTTGTATCAGTTGCCCATTATTTTCCGAACCTATATATATGAAGCCCCACTCAAACGACAAGCAAAGGGTGCGAAAACTGCGTCGGGCTGTGTTAACCTATCTCGCAATCTCCCCAATCTCCCAACTAATGGTCTTCACACTCCCTACATTGACACCCTTGGAACTAGCTTGAATTATACCGACAACAACGAGTTTCGTATTATAATCGATCAGGATTTTAGCAATTCTTGTCATTCTCGCTTTCCCAGGACCTTTCACTCAGGACTTTATATGTTAACATGAACCTTCATGATGATCTGCAAAGAATATACACTTGTGCATTTAATAGTCATCAGTTGGGTCATTTCATGCATTATATACACCTTTTTGTCTGTTTGTGACTTGAGGTTGTTTGTTTTGGGTACTTTATTACAGATCGAGGTATTTATTGTCAGCAGCATACAGCTTTCTATATCGATACTTTTTACCGGCGTGCCGGTCTTGGGCGGCCGCTATTTTACATGTTGCGAGCAGGTCAATAGCATTTTTTCTGTTTAGCAATTTTTGGTTCTTGAATATTATTAGACTAATTATAGCTTTCATATTGTTTTTTCAATATTTAGAAATATTTTTTTTTCAGCTGTATGGATGCACTTAGGGACTGTTTTAATTTTGTTTTTGTAGTGGTAATCCGATGTCTTTTTGATAAAAACTGTATTATTACTTTGCTTGGAGTGCTTTTAGTATGGACACTTTCTTTTTTCTCTTTCTGGTATATATAATATATATTATATGATAATTCATCTATATACCTCTCTCTATTATACTCTCTCCAGATATCCTCTTTCTATCATCCCCTCATCTCTCTCTATCTCTCGCTCGTCTCGCTATCATATCTCTAATACAGTGTTCGACAAACTATAATTTGCACGCCCCGTGCTAGTGGATTTAACATCGTGGCGAGCTCCTATTGGCCCGAGGCATCACACGTTTGGTACTAGGTGGCGAGTAAGATTTTTTTGTTGCAGTAGATTTTTTTTGGTGATTTGCGACCACTGTATATTATATAATATATATATTAGAATATATATATATCTTATTATATAATATATATATATCACGTGTTCGAAAACCCTATACATTTGCACGCCCCGGGCGAGTGGATTAAACATCGTGGCGAGCTCGACTATTGGCCCCAGCATCAGCACGTTTGGTACAGTGGCGAGTATATTTTTGTTGTTGGGCACAAAGTAGAATTTTTTGGTGATTTGTCGACCACTGTAATATAATATATTATATAATATATATATACGTTATATATCTATATACAGTGTTCGACAAACCTATACATTTGCTCGCCCCGGGCCGAGTGGATTTAACCCCCGGGCAGAGTAAATATTGGGCCTCAAGCAGCACAAATCCGTTTGGTACTAGGTGGCAGTAGATTTTTTTGTGTGGGCGAGTAGAATTTTTTGGTGATTTGTCAACACTGTATCTATATATATATATATATATATAGATATACCCATCATAACCCTGACGAACGCCGTAAAGGAGAACTGCGTAGGGCAGGGTTATTTTTATTTTCACAAGTTGGCAGGAGACAAACTTTGATACTGTGAGGACCTACCGTCATCTCCAGCCTCTGTGACGTCACAAGTGTAGCGGCGGTTTTCACTCGAGACAGAGTGATGTCATCAACTCCACCAGAGGCACGGAGTGCCAAGAGGAGGGCTCAGAGAGCTACATACTGGGAAGCAGCACAACCAGGAGTGCCTGAGGAAATACAACTGAAGCCCATTGCTAGTGCACCACGACCGCCACGTACCATTAGTACCAGGATGTTTACGAGGATTGCCCGGGTCCAAATATATGGACTTTCTGTAACTGTGGAATTAGAGTATGAAGACACTAACCCCTGAAGAATAACAGAGGTGTATAGGGACACTATCAAAGGAACAGTGACTGCTGTAAGCCCATCTGGGAGATGGTAGATTTGATGAGTGTGAGATAACTCGACTCTCAATTCATTAAAGATTAAAGAGCTCACAAAGTGTGATTTTTTTTAAACCTATTACAATCTATTACAGTTTTTTATTAGTTAAACAGTGTTTTCACTATTCTGTGTGTTCTTTACCTCCCCATAGATGTATATACATACCCCAACCTATGAGTGGAGAAGCTTGGCCGTGCAGATTTGTTTGGGCAGAATTCCGAAGATGCCCAGATCCGGCACGTTCCCAGAGTATCTACACAGTTTCCAGACCCAGGGTGGATAAAATGCCTGATTAACAAGAAACGCTGTGAGTCGCTATCTTACATGAATGGTTACCTTTCGACATACTACCTATGTTTGTTCTCCTTTCTTGTCCTCCCCAGGCGCTAGGTAATTCTGTCTGTGTTGTATATATATATATATATATCTAATATATCTCTATATCTTATCTAAATATGGAGTTAAATATGGTGAGTAAAAAAGTGACAAAAACCCCCACAGGAAAGCACATATGCAAATAAACTGTATGCTCTCTGCATGTCTAGAGGCGTCTGCACCCCGCCTTTTCCCATTATCACCCAGCACAGCACTTCCCCTGCAAGCAATGGATTCTGGAAATGACATGCAATTGAGCAGCACGTGTCCACTTTTTCGTCAAAAACCAATTTTTAACATGGTTTCCCTTAGGCTTAAGCTATGCTGCATGGTCCAGCTTTGAGCACAGGTGCTCCAGTTTTAAGGTAGCATACCCAGAAAACCACTCCACAGACAGCCGTTTCTACCTTTATATGGGTCTCATCGATGTTGGTTAGATTTTTGGAGGGTTTTTTTGTCCTTTTTTATCTAGCCATAATTTAACTCATATTGTGGTTTTATAAGCCGTATCCCAAGCCTCTTGCATACACAGTTAAAATTAACCCCACCAACTGATGAATACCCATTGTCCTTGATTTATTAAAATTGTTTATCTGATTTACACAAGGATCGGGCGCTTTTCTCTTTTTTTTCTCTAATATATAATATTATTATATATAATATATATATAATATATAATATATAATATATAATATTATATATATATAGCTTCTTTTTGATAAAATCAACTTTTCGTGAGTAGTTAATTCTTTCTAAGAACTTAGGATGTAAGACACATCTATTATCTAAATTAGGTGTATCTGACTAATAAACCTTTGTTGTTTAATATAAGGAATGTGGGGGGGTTATTAATCCCCCCCTGGGTTAAAAGTTAAAAGCTGTTAAGACTAACTGTTGAATTCCTCTATTTCTAGATCTATCCCACTTGGGACTTTCCGCTATACTTACGATTTTTATTAAATGAATTCTGCTAATCGTACCCTTATAAAATAAGGAATCTTAATGGAATATTTTTCCTCTTTAGAGATGAATATACACTAATATCTAAAAACTAAACTTTATGAAATTTATTGATTATTGAATGGTGGGTTGGGTGGGAATCTTATTTTGTAACTGTTTTTGGTCAATCTCCTTGATGAAAGATCTACGGTTAAAGTATTGCAAGTCATATATAAACACAATATAAAATGACATTATTATACTGATTAGTCAATTTATTATGTAAATTTCGGAATTCTCTGGGCGCCAGTCATGTCACGTAGGAGGGTATTTAACCTAAGATGGAGGGACAGGAGTGGGATCGCCCCTGACGAAGCCGAGGAGACACCAATGGCGTGGATAACTGCTATTGAGCAACACGGGATACTTATGTAGCTGTTACGCTACATGTTTTTATTGGCGGACTAATTACTTTGGCTCAACAGTGAGTCCTAGGAGCAGAACGTAACCTCTCCGCGAGACTGAGTGGACCGTATTAAGTTATTTACAGACTACACGAGGTACCGGACAACGCATAGGACGGAGTTTGCCAGAGTTGGAGAGGTAGTCTGCATCCGATGCGTGATTACCTACAAACAAGACGAGTACGATATAGACTGTTAATCCCCAAAGTACCCGTGAGTACTAAGAGCATACTTAGGTGCAGATGAAAATGTGCGAGGGTTTGCTCAAACGGGGAACATATCGCAGATCCTAGAGCTGTGGAACTATCAATAGTGCAAGTTGCTAAGTGTACCGACACTAGAGCAATCCGGCACTTATACCAAGTGGATACATACCTCCACCCCAGGATAACACCAAAGACTGTTAGATCAACAGAGTACTATTTAGCCCTAGATGATTGTGAGATCTCTGAATTCTCAACCGTTTGTATGAGAACTCACAAAGGGTGAGTGTTTAAATTACTGTTCTGAATTATATATTTTTATTAAAACTGTTTAGCACTATTTGTGTGATTCTCTTACCTCTTCTCTACATATAATTCATCGTACGAGATACACTATTGCTTTGGAAATCGTGCTCTGGATTTTCCAGATTCCTACACTGCTTTCCAGATCCCAGAGTGGATACAAGGCTCAATTTAATCCTACCGCTGTGATTGGCGTACTGTACTTTTATTGCAAAATTGTTAGAACATACTACCCTAAGTGTGTTTCTTTTTTCTTGTCTCCACTTGCGCCTAGGTCCCTTTTTTGAAATTCTTTCGTTACCAGCCTGTGGAGCGGTAGACCTTTTGGCAAGCCGTGTCAGGTGAACTTAGATTGTTAGGGTTTATACCCTCCGTTATATGTGTAAATATTCATTTATTAGTCGCGTGTGATTGGCGCTAAATGTATTTCTTCTTTTTTGTATATATAATATTATATCTATATATATACAGATAAACAAGAACAATAAGGCACTCCTTCGGGTAGTTTAAGATCTGGGTGCAAAATCCTGTAATTAATAAATAGGCAATACGAATACCCGTGTATGAGACGAATATCAAGGAGGCAAGCACTCCACTTGATAGTCAAAAAAAAGTTTTGTATTAAGACAATCAAACCAGCGTTTTCGGGTCTACATCTGGACCTTTATCAAGGTGATGTGATACATAGTGCGAACAGAACGACATATAAATACCCTAAAACAAATCAAACAGATGCCCCAATAAATAAACCTGGTATGATAATGCAGATGACTGTAATCCTTCTCAGTAGAATGGAAACCCCATCGTTGTCTGGAATGCATTTGTGGCACCCGTGTAGTGAAAGCCACCCACTGCGCATGCGCAGAACAAGGTGAAAGGCAAAAAGTCACGAAGTCACTTGAATGCGTGTCACTGAGCCAGAAGGGGCGCCTGCAGTCTATGAACGCATGCCGTTCCAAACGAGCTTATTGCGCATGAGTCGCAGCCGTAGCAGTGGACAAAAATAAAACAATAAACACGTGTCTGCAGGGAACCTTCTCCCTCATCGATGTGTCATTGGTCATGGCGCAATAGACCAATCGGCGCTGTATAATGAAAATCGCTGTTGGGTATATGGATATTACAAGCAGATATGAAGTGTTGGGCAAAAAGTATTGGGCTATAGTGTTTACCAAATGGGACAGAGCATATGTCCTGGACTGTTTAATAAAACAATTAAATGTGGGTAATTATACTCAACACGTGTGTGTGTGTGTGTGTGTGTGTCCATGTGTGTGTCTCTGTCTCTGTGTGTGTCTCTAACTCTGTGTGTGTGTGTCTCTGTGTGTGTGTGTGTGTGTCTCTGTGTGTGTGTGTGTGTGTGTCTCTCTGTGTGTGTGTGTGTGTGTGTGTGTGTGTGTGTGTGTGTGTGTGTGTGTGTGTGTGTGTGTGTGTCTCTCTGTGTGTGTGTGTGTGTGTGTGTGTGTGTGTGTGTGTGTGTGTGTGTGTGTGTGTGTGTGTGTGTGTGCGTGTGCGTGTGCGCAGTCAGTGGGTGAGCCTCTGTCCCTCCTCTGTGGGTTGGCTCACTTAAAATGAGTGACATGTAAGTGCTATCCCCATATCATCATGGTGATACATAATAACTGTATGCAGGAGCATAGCCAGGACTGTGATTTGGTGGTGGAGTAATAATTAGGGGCCACGCACAGGGCGCCGCAAGAGCAAACTAGGGTCACATAATGCATTGCATGCCGCAGTGTTGAACTGGTATTGCATCAATACAAACTTTCTTCAATTTAGGGGAGCACAGTTTCAAACCAAAAGAAGAGCTAAAAAACACAAAATAGTGTAATGCTTTCGTCAATGGAGAGGGAAGTCTGAAATCTAATATAAAAATATAAAAACATACAAACACAAATTATATATAAACGCCATACATACGCAGGTTCCGTAAACACATGAACCAATGAGTATCTAACAAAAATAATATTACTATAATAGATATAACTTTTATACAGGGAAATTATACATAATGTAAGCAGCAGTTACAAAAACAAGGGGGTCGATGTTTGGGGGAGAAACCGCCTGCCTCTTCTGGCCAGTTCCCATGTTAGATGAACGTGGGGTTTCCATTACAGTATATGCTCTCCCAAAGAGAAATATTATAAAGAACAACTGATTTAGAGTAGGTAGAATCACCTAGCTTATATATCCTGGTGTCTCCTGTCTTGCTTATTGGCACAAGGAAGTATCATTTCTCTGTATGATAGTGCCCCAACAATAGTATTGATGTTGTCTTCATACTGTCGTATATTTATAATGCACCTACAAGTTCTAGATTTAGCCTGCAGACACATTGAACCATTAGTAATTTTCAACAACCCACAGATCAGTATTTGTGCTTGTACATATGGCTGATAGTTTATTTTCTGTCCACAATGTTTTGAATTTTTAGACAGTTGCATACAATCCATTATAGTGAATTTCTTTTGCTTAGATACACATTGGTTCATGTGTTTTACGGAGTCTGTGTAATGTATGTATGGTGTTTGCATGTTATTTGTCTGTTGGAATGTATATATTTATATTATCACTTCAGTTTAAGTATATGTTTCATTACTTCTTTTGTCTCTATTACTTCATTTACATGTAATACCCCTATCCCCTCCCTAAGGGAATCTGCATGTGCTATGGTGTTAGGGTGATAACCTGTTTGGGCGACAGGAGGCTGAACCTCCGGCTATAGGGGGCTTGGGGTGCAGGGTGCAAGGCCTCCGCCAGTGAGGATATCGCCGCAGACGAGATAGCCCCTGACAGGAACTTGTCCAAGGAATAAACACCAATAGCATAACAGTATAACCTTTTACCAACAGGGTATCATACAACCCATTTGCATAATAAAGTACACAGTAACAATAGTGACACAACCCCTTTCTCCTATCCCAAGGAGGGAACCATACGCCTTCTTATCCTGATTGCACCCTAACCCTTGGGCACCTAAGAGAACAAGATGTCCACCAATGTGATACAATATGTGTGTATGATGGCAGCGCTACCGTCCCCTGTATATTGGTGGTGCATGTTGGTACCTTCCTTGTTTGTACTTGTTAAACGGGGTATCTATCTCAGGAGAAAAAGCCACATCCGTGGTCCCATGATGCTTGGCCTCCCAATACAATTTTCCTTCTCTCCTTACTTCCGGCAGTTGCGTTGTCATTCTGCCAGGCCTGTGGAATCCTCCCCGCAATCCGTCTCACACCGCCGCTATGATGCCGATTGGGCTAACAGGCAAAGTCCCTGACATATGGCCGGCCTTACAACACTCTGATACAGTGGCTATGGACTAACTGGGGCCTACAGGGTTCTTCTGTCCTAGCCCCAGGCAGCCTGACTTTCTCCCAGGACAGTACCTTCTGCTCCACAGGTTCAAGCAGCTTTGACCTTGCCCCTCACAGTTCTAGAGGATATCCTGTTTACAGCAGAGAATATACTGTCTCCAGCAGAGGATATCCTGTCTGCCAGTACCAACATGGCAACTGTACCTCCACATACTGTAGCAGTCTGAGGAGCTGCACGAGCTCCCCCCAGTGCTGTGGAGGACTACTCTACTATATGCATTTGATGAAGGGAGTGCGGTGAACCCTTATGTGTACTGTATATGAAGTATTGGATTTAGGCATGAAGGGGTTCCTGTGTGTTCCCTGTACCCCATTCAGGTATTGTTGCATGTTTCTCGTATTGGATCACGTAGTGCTGTTTGCTATATTTGTCACTATTGAACATAAAAATGAGGAAAGGAAAACATTTAACAACAACATGTGAGTACCGGTATGTACAATAAATTAAGGATATTCAGAGCTGTGCTTTAGGCACCGAGGGGATTGGTAAGGGGCTAATGATGGTTCAACACAGTGCAGACATTAAGATATTTTTACATATTGTGCAATATATATATATATTTATATATATATATATATATATATATATATATATATGTATATATATATATATATATATATACAGTGGTCGACAAAACACAAAAAAATCTACTCGCCCAACAAAAAAATCTACTCGCCACCTAGTACCACACGTGTACTGCTTGGGCCAATAGGAGCTCGCCACGATGTTAAATCCACTCGCCCGGGGCGTGCAAATGTATAGGTTTGTCGAAGACTGTATGTATATATATATATATATACACACATATATATATATATACACATATATATACACATACACACACACACACACACACATACACCGATCATGAATATCTGGCACTCCTGTAGTCATATAATGACCTGGTTCTTACAGAGGCGGCACACTTTATTAGCACTTGGCTAGTGCCGCAAGCCGGGAGGTGTCCCGGCTTGCTCGTTGCTTTCCCTCGGCGTGCCGCGCGTCATCGATGCGCGGTCACGCTTCATCGGGAGCCCTGGGTTGCTCCTAATGTGGGGGATGCGGTGAGGGGCTCCGGGGGACCCGGCGGACCCGGAGAGGGGAGGGGGAAGCCCCGATCGGAGGACTGATCCTCCGAGGCTCCGTCGCGTGCCCGGGACAACTCGGCGCGCACCAGGTATCTGTTGCGGCCGAGACCGGGTAAAGTTCATAATAAACTCGGCCGCAACAGTATGTCATAACAAATAATAAAGCATACATTACCAGCAAAGGTAAGGAGACAACAGCACTCAGAAGGTATAAGAAGCTATAAACTGTATTAAAGAAACTTGCACATATATCCAATGTTTAGGTCCACTGAACGGGAACTTCCTCAGGGGGGTGCATACTTATCCCCTGACGAATTCGGAAGTTTCTGACGAAACGCATAGGGTCTGACGTAATTTAGTGGCGCATTGCGGTGTTCTTTTATCCTCTGTGGGGCACTTGCGCATTGAGGACTTATTTTATGGTGTGCATGGCTTGCAGCAATGGAAGGAAGGCGGGCGGCTAATTCTAACGTATTCTGATCCATCGGGACTGCAGCTGCGGTGGATATTGGAGCTTGCGGACGCATGTAGTCTCCGGCAGTGTGACTGCATTGGAAGGAGGGCTGAACTGGTCTCTTCCTCCGCTCCTTGCTTGATCATGACAACAGCAGCGGTCAGTGTCAGCATTTGTGAACGTGTGCAGCTCCTGACAGCGTGGTTGCAGATTTGCTGGTAGTGAGTAACAACAGAAGTTCCTTCCACCTGCAGTGGCTAAGATATATCAGTACACACCTAAAAGATACCTCTATGTGAACTTGGCCTAATTTTATCTTGTAAGTGTAAATTGTCTATCACTCAATAAATCAATCATCTTCTATATCACTGAAGATAATGCACTTGGGGTATGCGCTTTTTCTTTTTCTACATAGGTACTTTGGGGAGTGAGTATCCCTCAGATGTAGCAGCCTCCCCATCATTTGATTTGCTATTGGCCTCCACAAGTATCAATTGTGTGGACATTTTATTGGATGTTTCAGTTCTCCCTACTGGACTTCGTCATTTATTTGGTATAGTAATTTGTATTTTTTATTTAAGTGTTTTGAATAGGGCACCTATGTCTGTGTTTTAGCGCTGTTTTGTTTTATATATATATTTAAAATCAGAGACAAAACATCAAACACAGAAAAAGCCCAGTGCTACATCCAGTGATATATAATATATCTATAGAGATATATATATATTATTATATATATATATATATTATAATATATATATATATATATATAGTATATATATTATATATATTATATAACAAGAAAAACTGACCTGGCAAAGACTAAGCAAATAATGAGTACTTAAATTAGTAATATAATAACCACTAATGGTGCTAGGGACTAAAAGTAAAATAACAATGAAAACAAAAAGAAAAGCGTCCCAACTCAGCACTCAAGTATACTCAGAACAAATATCAAAGAAAATTATGATTTATTTAAGAGCACAAATAATCAAACATAAAATACAAAAAATATTTAAACAAACCCTGACATCCTCTGTGTAGAATATGTATCAGACAGTGGAAATCCCCTATGAAGATACTGATGGACCCCTAATACCCAAGACAAGGGGAAAAAAAGCCTATAAGCACAAAATATATGTAGAACAAGGGGTTAACAATAATCCCTTGAACCTACAAGGCCGGCCTCACCCCTAGTAAATATAAAACCACACAGCAAGCATAGATAACACAGCACCAAATGCCTAATACATGCTGATGTCAAATACATATATTAATACATATACCGTAAAATGCAGTTGGTATAATCAAGGCAAACCAGGCACAGTACCAAAAAGAGACTTTTAGTATGGGATCAACAATGGTTAACAGTTCACATCAGTTACCATAGTCCATGAGACCATCCATGCCACACTGTGATAGTAAAATGTCCAAAGGGTAAAGATCTTCCAATTGAGTGGTCCATCCGCAGGGGAGTCAGGGAAAAACAAATGCCTGTACCTATATCTCTCTCTCCCACTCTCTCTCCTTTTGTTCCAGTTCCTGAAGCACCTGACCCCATGCTGCTGGGTACTCACCAGTTATCCTTTACAGAAAAGAAGCGCTGAAGAAGCGAGGGGCTATGTCTTTATTGTGGCCTAGCCAGTCATTTGGCATACCGCTGTCCTACGCGTCTGCGAGAACGCCAGCGGCCTATAAGGTATGAATTCCTTGGGTACCATATCTTCTTGTCCGTCTTCCAAGGAAAATATGCCAAAAAGGATCCTTCTGCCTATCATAATGGAGAGTACTGACTTTCATACTTCTGCACTTGCCTTCATTGACTCTGGGTCTGGAGGAAACTTCGTGGATCAGAATTTTGCTGTAAAACACTGCTTAGCAAGTCCATTCCCATAGGACTCGAAGCAATAGATGGCCGTCCACTTCAACCTGCCTTCATCTGCCTGGAGACTGTAATATTCACTCTTTCCACCAAGGATGGACACAAGGAACAAATCTCGTATTATGTCATTCACTCACCATCGGTGCAGGTAATCTTGGGTCTTCCCTGGTTACAATTGCATAATCCTGTAATTGACTGGACTGATAAACTGCCTATACTATGGCCTGGTGCTTGTACTTCCCCTCCTCTTTCTCTTGCCGGTTTAGAAACCACTGATACTGTTAAGGGCCCACTTGCTGAGGCTTACATTGCATTTCTTGACGTCTTCGATAAAGTTAGCTCTGAAGTCCTTCCCCCACATCGTCCCTTCGATTGTCCCATTGATCTCATCCCTGGTGCCATTCTCCCGAAAGGCAGATCCTATCCCGTGTCCATTCCAGAATCCCGTGCCATGTCTGAGTATATACAAGAGAACTTAAAGAAGAGATTTATAAGAAACTCCACCTCACCTGCTGGGGCAGGCTTGTTCTTTGTGAAAAAGAAAGATGGGTCTCTCCGCCCCTGCATTGATTATAGAGGTTTAAATAAGATCACCAAAAAGAACCGGTACCCCTTACCACTCATCTCAGAACTGTTCGACCGCTTACAAGGTGCCTCCATTTTCTCCAAACTTGACCTCCGCAGTGCTTACAACCTGATACGCATCAGGGAAGGAGACAAATGGAAAACGGCCGTTAACATCCGCGATGGCCATTATGAGTATCTAGTAATGACATTTGGACTCTGTAACGCTCCTGCAGTCTTTCAAGTATTTGTCAATGAGATTTTTCGTGATGTTCTCAATTTGTTTGTCATTGTGTATCTTGACGATATTCTAATTTTTTCTAAATCCCTGCCGGAACATATTCAGCATACCAAGCTGGTACTCTCTCGTCTTCGTCAGAATCATCTTTATGCCAAGATGGAGAAATGTATGTTTCATCAAAGTTCTACTTCCTTCCTGGACTATATAATCTCCGAGAAGGGATTCACCATGGATTCTGAGAAATTAAAAGCAGTATTGGATTTGCCCCAACCTACGTCGCTTAAAGCCATCCAGTGATTTCTTGGCTTCGCCAATTATTATCATAAATTTATCCATGGATTCTCCACTCTTGTGGCTCCTATAACCACCCTGACCAAGAAAGATGCCGATCCTTCCTCTTGGTATCCATAGGCCTGTTCGGCTTTTGAATCCCTGAAGAAAGCCTTCACGTCCGCCCCTATTCTGCTTCACCCCGACCCGTCTCTTCCTTTCACATTGGAGGTCGATGCCTCAGACATTGCGGCAGGGGCTGTGCTCTCTCAAAGACGTTCTCCCCAAGATCACCTACATCCATGCGGGTATTTCTCCAAAAAAAATTCTCCTGCGGAGATCAACTATGACATTGGTAATAGAGAACTTTTAGCAATGAAGTTGGCACTCCAGGAATGGCGACATCTGCTCGAAGGTACCGAAAAACCTATTCTTATTCTCATGGTCACAAGAATTTATTGTATATTGAGGGCGCTCGACGCCTGGGTTCCTGTCAAGCTCGCTGGGCCTTATTCTTCTCAATATTTAATTATGTAATTTCTTATATTCCTGGTACTAAGAATTTAAAGGCCGATGCATTGTCTCGTCAATTTCTTTCCGAGGACAAGTCAGATGAAGTTCCGGAAACCATTCTCCCTTCTAAACTCATCATTGCTTCTAACTCTTTCGACATCTTGGACAAGATTCTGGAATCACAGACGCAGGTGCCTGAAGGACTGCAGGTTCCTGAGGGCTGTCTTTTCGCGGCAACCAAATTCCGTCGAAAGATTCTCAGGTTGGGTCATGCTTCCAAATCAGCCGGTCACCCTGGGATCTGAAGAACCACCGACTTAATCAGACGTACCTTCTGGTGGCCCGAGATGTTGAGCGATATTAAGGAATTTGTTTCATCCTTTTCAGTCTGTGCTCGGAATAAATCCGGTCAACAAAAACCTGCTGGTCTGCTACGTCCGCTTCCCATTCCGGAAGGTCCCGGATCCCACTTATCTATGGATTTCCTAGTGGAGCTACCTATTTCAAATGGTATGAATACCATCCTGGTCATCGTGGATCGTTTTTCGAAGCAGGCCCATTTCATACCCCTCAAGGGCCTTCCCAATTCTGCTACTCTAGCTGAGGTCTATATCAAGGAGATTTTCCGTATACATGGGGTTCCCGTTTCTATCGTATCCGACCGGGGATCACAATTTGTGTCAAACTTTTGGCGGGCGTTTTCTCAAAGACTCAATATTTTGCTTCTTTTTTCTTCTGGGTACCACCCGCAAACGAATGGACAGACAGAAAGGGTAAACCAATCACTGGAACAGTATCTTAGATGTTTTGTTTCACGAGACTCAAGATAATTGGGCTGATCTATTACCCTGGGCTGAGTTTGCACACAATTCTCTAAGAAATGAGTCCACCCAAGAGTTGCCCTTTTTCATCAATTATGGCTTTGACCCTAATTCTCTTCCTTTATCTTCTAACATTTCTGGAGTTCCAGCCGCTGATGCTAGAGTCAACGCTCAGCAAGATTCATGGAGTAGGATCCGGAAAACTCTTTAAGAATCCGTTCAGAGACAAAAAATCATGGCGGATCGACATCGTCTAGAGGCGCCCAGGTTCAAGACAGGAGACAAGGTATGGCTCTCTTCTAAAAACATCAGATTAAAGACTCCTACCTTAAAATTGGCTCGCAGATTCCTGGGACCCTTCAAGATCCTGGAACAGATTAATCCTGTAGTGTACCGCCTTGATTTGCCTCCATCTATGAAGATACCATCAGTATTTCATGTCTCTCTCTTAAAACCTGTCAAGCAGAGTTCCAGGTACCCTGATGTTCTCTCTCCTCCTCCTCCTGTACTGATTCAAGGTCAAGAGGAATTCGAGATCCAGTCAATTATTGATTCCATATATTCCAGGGGAAGGATACAATTCCTAGTGCACTGGAAAGGCTTCGGTCCGGAGGAGCGCTCATGGGTGCCATCCGACCAGATCCATGCTCCCGGCTTACTTAAATGGTTCCACGCCAGGTATCCGCAGAAACCGTACTTGGATCGTCCAGAGTCCGATCCTCAAGGGGGGGGTACTGTGAGGAATCGGGGAACGTGTCCCTTGCGGAGCGCTCCATCCTCGCCTACCTATTGTAATGCAGCGGCAGCTGCCGAAGATCCGCCCCCTGCTGATGCACGCATCACCACTCCTATTACAGAGCGCGCGCGCACCTTCTATGCACGGCCACCGAGCATAGCTCCGCCCCCTTGGACGCGCCACATCTCCGCTGTGCGCGGTGGACGCGCATGGCGGCGCACAATGAGCCCCAACTGCGTGGCATGTTTAGCTATGAGCCCTTGTCTCCTGCAACCTATCCTTGGCATCTGCAGAGGCCCCGCCTCCGCTCCACCCCCTCTCCTACTGGTTCCTGTCTCCTATAAAGGACTGCCTCTTCCTGTCATACCTTGATGCACATAACTTTGTGTTGCCTTTATGTATGCCTGTCTTGTCTAGCCCAGTCTTGTCTTCTCTGCAGTTAACCTCTCGTGTACCGACCTGGCTTCGCATTGGGATTCTCTCTGGCTCTTTGACCCCTGGCTTACGGATAACGACTACAAGTACCTCTCCAACCCCAGACCATAAGCTTACGGACTTCAACTACATGTACCTCTCCAACCCACGGACCCTAGCAAGTATTGGATTAACCCTATCTACATACCCAGTCTGTCTTCTCTCACATCATCAATAAACACTAGTGACCCAGTGCCATTGTAAGCCATGCACTGCCTCCACCGTGATTTACAGATGATGTGGTATGCTTCGGATCATAAGCCGTTCCAAGCCTTCTCCATACATTTTTCTTCCCATCATTCTGGTACAGGATGATCTTAGTTTTTCATCTGTCCAAATAATGCTGTTCCAGAACTGGACTGGCTTTTTTAGATATTGTTTGGCAAAGTCTAATCTGGCCTTTCTATTCTTGAGGCTAATAAATGGTTTGTACCTTGTGGTGAACCCTCTGTATTTGCTCTTGTGAAGTCTTCTCTTTATGGCAGACTTGGATAATTATATACCTATCTTCTGGAGAGTGTTTTTCACTTGGCTGGATGTTGTGAAGGGGTTTTTCTTTACCATGGAAAAAATCCTACGATCATCCACTACTGTTTTCTTCCGTGGATGTCCAGGCCTTTTTGTGTTGCAGAGCTCACCAGTGCGTTCTTTTTTTCTCAGAATGTACCACACTGTTGATTTGGCCACTCCTAATGTTCCTGCAATCTCTCTGATGGATTTCTTTTTTTTTTTGCAGCCTAAGGATGCCCTGTTTCACTTGCATTGAGAGCTCCTTTGACCACATGTTGTGGGTTCACAGCAACACCTTCGAAATGCGAATGCCACACATGTAATTAACTCCAGACCTTTTACCTGCTTAATTGATTATGAAATAACGAAGGCATAGCCCACACCTGTCCATGAAACCGCTTTTGAATCAATTGTCCAATTACTGTTGGTCCCTTGAAAAAGAGGTGGCTACATATTAAAGAGATGTAATTCCTAAACCCTTCCTCGAATTTGGATGTGAATACCCTCAAATTAAAGCTGATAGACTGCACTTTAAGCCCATATTAATTATTTACTGTAACTTGAATTTATTTTGGTACACAGCCGAAATAACAAAACTTGTATCAGTGTCCAATTATTTCCGAACCTATATATATTGAAGCCCCCAGACGAAGCAAAGGGTGCGAAACGTGCGTCGGGGCTGTGTTTGTCTGCACTCCCCAGGGATCTCCCCTAATCTGCTGTGGACCGTTACTGCAATTCTATCATATGATCTTTTGCAATTCTCGCTTATCCAGGACCTTTCAATCAGGACTTATATGTACATGACTTCATGATGATCTGCAAGAATATACATTGTGCATTTATATTCATCAGTGGTCATTTCATGCATTATATTACCCTTTTGTTTGTGACTGAGGTTGTATTGTTTTGGTACTTATTACAGATAGCAGTTATTTAGGTCACAGCATACAGCTTTCTATCGATATATTTTGACCGGCCGGTCTTCACATTTATGCAGCAGGATAATACATTTTTTCTTGTTTAGCAATTTTTGGTTCTTGAATATTATTAGACCAATTATATTTCAGTATTGTTTTTCAATATTTAGAATATTTTTTTCAGCTGTAGGGACTCCTTAGGGACTGTTTTAATTTTGTTTTTGTAGTGTAATCCATGTCTTTTTGAATAAAAAATGTATTATTACTTTGCTTGAGTGCTTTTAGTGGGACACTTTCTTTTTTCTCCGTTTGGTAATTATTTATATATATACTATGCATAGATATAGATTAGAGATATCTATAGATATATAGGTACTATATTATATTCTATATATATATATAATATATATATAATAATATATATATATATATATATATATATACAGTGTTCGGACAAACCTATACATTTGCACGCCCCGGCGAGTGGATTTAACATCGTGGCGAGCTCCTATTGGCCCAGGCATCACACGTTTGGTACTAGGTGGCGAGTAGATTTTTTTGTTGGCAAGTAGATTTTTTGGTGATTTGTCGACCACTGTATATATATATATATATTATATAATATATATATAATATATATATATATATAATATACAGGTTCGACAAAACCTATACATTTGCACGCCCCGGGCGAGTGGATTTAACATCGCTGCGGAGCTGTATATTGGCCCAGCATCACACGTTTGGTACTAAGGTGGCGAGTAGATTTTTTTGTTGGGCAAGTAGATTTTTTGGTGATTTGTCGACCACTGTAATATATATATATATTATATATATATATATATATATATACAGTGTTCGACAAACCTATACATTTGCTCGCCCCGGGCGAGTGGATTTAACCCCCGGGCGAGTAAATATTGGCCCAAGCAGCACACGTTTGGTACTAGGTGGCGAGTAGATTTTTTTGTGTGGCGAGTAGATTTTTTGGTGATTTGTCAACCACTGTATATATATATATATATATATATATATATATACACATCATACCCTGACGAAGCCGTAAAGGAGAAATGCGTAGGGCATGGTTATTTTAGTGTTCACAAGTTGGCAGGAGACAAACTTTGATACTGTGAGGACTACCGGCATCCAGCATCTGTGACGTCACAAGTGGTAGCGCGGTTTTCACGCGAGACAGAGTGATGTCATCACGCCACACAGAGGCACCGGAGGTGCCCAGGAGGCTCAGAGAGCTACATACTGGGAAGCAGCAACAACCAGGAGTGCCATGAGGAAATACAACGGAGCACATTGCTAGTGCACCAAGACCGCACAAGTACCATGAGTACCAGGAGGGTTACGAGGAGTGCCCGGGATCCAAATATATGGACTGTCTGTAACTGTGGAATTAGAGTATAAGACACTATACACCAGGAGAATAACAGAGGTGTATAGGGACACTATCAAAGGAACAGTGACTGCTGTAAGCCCAGCTGGGAGATGGTAGATTTGATGAGTGTGAGATACTCTGACATTCTCAATTGCATTTAAAGAGCTCACAAAGTGTGATTTTTTTTAACCTATTACAATCTATTAAGTTTTTATTATTAAACAGTGTTACACTATTCTGTGTGTTCTTTACCTCCCCATATATATATATACATACCCCAACCTATGAGATGGAAGCTTGGCCGTGAAGAATTGTTGCAGAATATCCGAAGATACAGATCCAGGCAACGTTCCCAGAGTATCTACACAGTTCCAGATCCCAGGGTGGATAAAAGGCCTGAATTACAAGAAACGCTGTGAGTGCATATCTTACCAATTAAGGGGTTACATTTCCAGACATACTACCCTATGTTGTTTCTCTTTCTTGTCTCCCCATGCGCCTAGGTAATTCGTCTGTGTGTGTTATTATTTTTTTAACTTAAAAAATATATTATTATATATATATAGATATATATATATATCATATATGGAGTTAGATATGGTGAGTAAAAAAGTGACAAAAAACCTCACAGGAAAGCAAATATGCAAATAAAACTGTATGCTCATCTGCATGTCTTAGGCAGGTCTGCAACCCCGCCTTTCCCCATTATCACCCAGCATACAGCACTTCCCCTGCAGCAAGGGATTCTGGGAAATGACATGCAATGGAGCACACAGTGTCACTTTTTGCCTCAAAAACCATTTTTAAATGGTTCCCTATAGGCTTAAGCTTGCTGCCTGGTCACAGCTTTGAGCACAGCCAGGGTTAAGGGCATACCCAGAAAACCACCACAGACAGCCGTTTCGACCTTTATGGGTCTCATCAGTGTGGGGTTGATTTTTGGAGGGTTTTTGTCACTTTTTTAATCACCATAATTTAACTCAGTATTGTGGTATAGCCTATCCCATAGCCTCTTTGCATACCCAGTTAAAATTAACCCCACACTGATGAGACCCATTGTCCTTGATTTATTAAATTGTTTATCTGATTTTACACAAGGATCGGGCGCTTTTCTCTTTTTTTTCTCTAATATATATATATAAATATATATATAATATATATATAATATATATATATATATATATATATATATATAGCTCTTTTATTAAAAATCAACTTTTCCTGAGTAGTTTAATTCTTTCTAAGAAATTAGGATGTAAGAAGCATCTATTATCTATAATTAGGTGTATCTGACGTAATAAACATTATGTGGTTTAATATAATGAATGTGGGGGGGTTATTAATCCCCCCATGGGTTAAAAGTTAAAAGCTGTAAGACTACTGTTGAATTCCTCTATTTCTAGAATCTATCCCAACTTGGGGACTTTCCCTATACTTACTATTTTTATTAAAATGAAGTTCTGCTAATCGTCCCTTAGAAAATAGGAGATCTTAAAATGGAATATTTCCTCTTTAGAGAGGAATATACATCTAATATATAAAAAATAAACTGTTTATGAAATTTATTGATTATTGAATGGTGGTATGGGAATCTTATGTTGTAACTGTTTTGTGCAATATTCCTTGATGAAAGATCTACGTTAAGAGTATTGCAAAGTAATATATAAACACAATATAAAATGCATTATTATACTGATTAGTCAATTTATTATGTAAATTTCTGAATTCACTGGGCAGCCAGTCATGTCACGGAGGAGGGTATTTAACCTAAGATGAGGGACAGAGAGTGAGATCAGCCCCTGACGAAGCCGAAAGGAGAAACGCATAGGGCGTGGATTAACTGCTATTGAGCAAACACGGGATACTAGGTAGCTGTTACGCTACATGTTTTTATGTGGAGGACTAATTACTTTGGCTAAACAGTGAGTAACGAGGAGCAGAACGGAACTCTCGCGAGACTGAGTGACGTCATTACGTTTACACGAGGTACCGGACGAACGCAGAGGACGGAGTTGCCAGAGTTGGAGAGGAGTCTGCATCCGAGGCCGTGATTACCTACAAACAGAGTACGATATAAGAACTGTTGATCCCCAAAGTACCGTGAGTACTAAGAGCACATTAGGTGCAGAGAGAAATGTGCGAGGGTTTGCTCAAACGGGGACAATATCCAGTCCTAGGAGACTGTGGGAACTATCAATAGTGCAAGTGCTAAGTGTACCATCACTAGAGCATCCGGCCACTTATACCAAGTGGATACATAACTCCACACCAGGATAACAACAAAGACTGTTAGATCAACAGAGTACTATTAGCCCTAGATGAGTGTGAGATACTCTGAATTCTCAACCGTTTTATGAGAACTCACAAAGTGTGAGTGTTTAATTACTGTTACTGAATTATATATTTTTATTAAAACTGTGTTACACTATTTGTGTGTTTCTTACCTCTTTCTCTACATGTAATGCATCGTACGAGATAACACTTGGCTGTGAAATACGTGCTGCTGGATGTTCCAGATTCTCTACACTGTTCCAGATCCCAGAGTGGATACAAGGCTCAAATTTATCCTAACGCTGTGAGTGCGTATCGTACCTTTTATTGGCAAAATTGTTAGAACATACTACCCTATGTTTCTTTTTCTTGTCTCCACTTGCGCCTAGGTCACTTTTTTGGAATTCTTTCGTTACCAGCCTGTGGAGCGGTAGACCTTTTGGCAGCAGACCGTGTCAGGGAAAGTTAGATTGTTAGGGTTTATACCCTCCGTTATATGTGGTAAATATATCATTTATTAGTCTCTGTGTGATTGCGCTAAATGTATTTCTTCTTTTTTGTATATATATATATATATATATATATATATCAGATAAACAAGAACAATAGGCACTCCTTCGGGTAGTTTAAGATACTGGGTGCAAATCCTGTAATTAATAAATAGGCAATACGATACCGTGTATGAGACGAATATCAAGAGGCAGCACTCCAATGGATAGTCAAAAAAAGGTTTGTATTAAGACATCAAAACCAACGTTTCGGTCCTACATGCTGGACCTTTATCAAGGTGATGTGAATACAGAGTGCAACAGAACACATATAAATACCCTAAAACATATAGCAAACAGATGCAACCAATAAAATAATACCTGGTATGATAATGCAGCATGATTGTAATCCCTTCTCAGTAGAATGGAAACCCCAGCGTTGTCTGGAATGCAGTGGTGCACCCGTGTAGTGAAACGCACCCACTGCGCATGCGCAGAACAGAGGTGAAAGGCAAAAAGTCAGAAAGTCACTTGATGCGTGTCAATGAGCCAGAGGGGGCGCCTGCAGGCTATGAAACGCATGCCGTTCCGAAACGGAGCTTATTGCGCATGAGCGAGCCGTAGCAGTGAAAAAAATAAAAATAAACAGCGTGTCTGCAGGGAACCAATTCTCCCTCAATCGATGTGTCATTGCGCATGCGCAATAGACCAATCGTGCGCTGTAGTATGAAAACGCTGTTGGGATATGGATATAGCAAGCTAAGATGAATGTTGGGCAAAAGTAATGTGGCTAGTGTTACCAAAATGGGACAGAGCATATGTCCTGACTGTTTAATAAAACAAATTAATGTGGCTAATTATATCAACATCTTGAAGAAACATATGTGATAGCTGCTAAAATAAAGCATATCCTGGACTGGGCTATTGGAAGGGAAAAATTAAAACTAAAAGCATATCATAAACAAAAGTGAAATGAACACCCACATATAAAGTGCTAAATAGTGTATAATAGTGAACATATAAATGATGAAGTGATATGGCACATTGTAAAATAGCATGAAAACACCGTTGAAATAGCTGATATAGCAAAACACTGCAGCCACATGGATACAAATAGAACCAGAGGAAAGATTGTGTTAACATACACACAATAAATATATATACATACATAGTTAGTGTGTGTGTGTGTGTGTGTGTGGTGTGTGTTGTGTGTGTGTGTTGGTGTGTGTTGTGTGTGTGTGTGTGTGTGTGTGTTGTGGTGTGTGTGTGTGTGGTGTGTGGTGTGTGTGTTTGGTGTGTGTGTGTGTGTATATATATATATATATATATATACCAGAAGAATGACCTAGGTGCATGCGGATATATATATATATATATATATATATATACCGTATTTCCTCAATTCTAAGACGCACTTTTTTTCTTATTTCACATGGCTGAACTAGGTCTGCGTTCTAGAATCGATGTATTTAAAAACAATCAGCTAGGGGGCGCTGCTGGAGATGCCGGCTGGGATTTTCACAGTCTGCAGGAACAGCACAGGGCTGCGATCATGCCCCTTTCCCACCTTCTCCCCTCCCACCCTCCCCATGAGGTGCAGAGGGATCAGAGATGCCTGCCAGGGCACATCAGATTGCCCAAAAGCCCCCCCCCCCCTCTTCCCGAATCCCCGTGTGAAATGCAGGAGGTGCAGAGGTACAGTAGCTGTGTCTCTGTGTGTGTGTGTGTGTGTGTGTGTGTGTCTGTGTGTGTGTGTGTGTTTGTGTGTGTCTCTCGGTGTTGGTGTGTCTCTCTGTGTGTGTGTCTGTGTGTGTGTCTCTCCTATCAAAAACAAGATAGGAGATTGTTACAACATGTTGCTTTTTACTTTCTGGAAAGCAATGAGTACAGGGTTAAAAAAAAGGTACTTGGTAACATCATTAAAAGGGCCACTAAATGCAAATGGCTAGTGTGTTTATTTATCCAGGACACCTTCCTACCCATCCTGTTCTTACTGCTCTCTCATGCTTCACTCTTTCGCTGCTTTGAAATATGATGCTAGCTGCTCTGACAACAAAATGGTTAAGAACCCCCCCCCCACAGTGCCCCTGCCCTATTTGTGTGTGTCTCTCTCTCTCTCTGGTCTGTGTGTGTGTGTGTTCCCTTTCTCTCCCCCCCTTCCCCCCATTCCCTCCCATTCTCTCCCCCCTTCCCTCCCATTGTCTCCCCCATTCCCTCCCATTGTCTCTCCCCTTCCCCCTATTCTCTACCCCCCTTCCTTTCAATTCTCTCTCCCCCTTCCCTCCCATTCTCTCTCCCCCCATCCATTCCATTCTCCCCCCCCTCCATACCCCCCATTCTCCACCCCTTCCCTTTCCCATATCTCCCCCCCCATTTTCCACCCCCCCTTTCCCTCCCATTCTCCCCCACCTTTCCCTCCATTTTCTCCCACCCTCCCCCTTCCCTCCATTCTCTCTCTCTCTCTCTACACCATGGTTCTGCCTGTCCCTCCCCATTCTGTGTCTGCGTTCTCTCCCCCCCATTGTTATTGAAGTATCATGTGACACTGCTTGTTAAAAAATAAACAAAAAAAAAATCTGTACTTTTAATATAGTGGGGTTTTCCCCCCCAATTTTTTTTAATTAAATCAAGGGTGCGTCTTAGAATCGATGGCACCTTATATTCGAGGAAATAGGTATATATATAATATATATCTATATATATATATATTATTATATATATAATATATATAAAGATGTTTCGCAAACCTAACATTTGCTCGCGCCCGGGCGAGTGGATTAACCCCCGGGCGAGTAAATATTAGCCAAGCACACACGTTTGGTACTAGGTGGCGAGTAGATTTTTTTGTGTGGCGAGTAGATTTTTTGGTGTTTTTTCAACCACTATATATATAATATATATTATATATTATATATATATTATATATTATATATATTAGATATAATATATATATATATATATATCCATAATGTCACTGTCCTTAGGGGCTGGAACAGTGTAGGTAGGTTTTTTCCAGTCCACAAGTATGATAATTGCCTCAAAGATAAGCCAGCAGCAGCTGCTAACTAATTGAGTTAATCAGCCAGTCTGAATGAGGAATTCTTTTTAAAAGACACAGGAATCTGCCAGATTGAGAGACTGTTTTCCCCAGAGAAGGAGGGCAATAGAAGTGCTCCCCAGCTGAAATAGCTGATTACAGAGGACCTACAGAAGAGTTTCTCTGGGCTCAAGTGGGGCTGAGTTTCCCTAGGAAGAAAGGAGGAGAGAACGTATTGAAGCAGGGATGTGTTCTCCAAAGGACTGACAGATAAGCAAAAACACTTTATTGTTGCATGCAGAGACTGTGTTACATTGTTGCATATGTCAGGGCATATTTTTGGCTTGGGAACCAGCTTAGATGGCCATGCACTTAGTGAGGGTGAAAGCTACGGTGTAGTTAGCTTTCCCTAAAGGGAATAGGAGTTTATTTTATTATTTGTTTTTTTTCTTAAAGGGACCGTGGGCCTGTTGGTATATGAATCAATCCCTGTAAATAGAACCCTGCATAGAAAAAATAACACTGTTTCAGCCTTAAATTGGGATTAAAAAGATGCAACGTGGTTTGTCCGCATCAATATATATATATATATATATATATATATATATATATATATATATATATGAAAAATCACATTCAGTTGGCACACTGTAAACAACAGAAAAATGCTGATGCTTGTCCCATATGCACATGTAAATATATAGGTTTTACCAGATTGGAGTCCGGAAAAAAACGAGACAGCACACAGTCTAGTAATCCAATAAACTATATTCAGTATAAACATGGCACCACATCCAACGTTTCGATCAACCAAGCGTGACCTTCCTCAGGAGTGCAATAAGTAATGCTAATGATCCCCCCTTATATACCCACACTAATCAAAAATAAAACAAACTCACCCCTGTAAGGGCAAGATTGCCCGCGAAACCGCGCCGCGTGACCCGCAGGCATGTGCTGGAACGCATAGCCATCTTGGATTTGATAATTAGGCTTCTCGTGAGGAACTATGATGGCCTGTGTAGCACATAGTGTTAATCTAGTGGCGGTTCGTGCATGCGCGAACCGCACAATGCCCCGCGATGACTGCAGTAGGCTGCGCATAGAAATCCCTATGTCTCTGCGTCTATCTAGTGACGGTTCGCGCATGCGCGAACCTCACAGTGCCCCGCGATGTATGCAGTATGTTGCGCATAGAAACCCCTATGTCTCTGCGTCTATCCCCATATCGCGCATAAGCGCGCATGCGCATGGATTTAACCAAAAGAGTACTCATGTCAACATGACACTTGCGCATAACTAGTCAAAGAAAAGAGGGCTAGTGGCAACTGGGGCAGCACTATAAAGGCAAAATTGTCAGATGGCACTCACATATAGTGTTGAAATACAGGTGTTTGTCCCATAGGTATTGTGTAGGTAAATAGTTCCTTGGCCAGCTATTTTGTCTTGGTGTGTAGACACGCCCCCAGGTGCGCCATTGGCTATTAGCCTGATACTATGGAGCAACTTTAATATAGTCTGCCTGGTTCATATTTGGTACCAGGGACACCAAGGGTAGAAAAGGACAATAATCTGCTCTTTTATGTAAACCCTAAATATTGAGCCTCTGACAAGCAATAGCAGGACAGCTACGGGAGTTGTTTTCTACATTCGGGGTTTGGCCACACCCCCCAGGGCACCTGATTGGTAGATGCTCCTGTGCTTTTCACAACACATACTGTGTATTGCTAGTGCTACCAGGGATGCTGTGATCAGCTGTTTCAGTGATCGGCTGCAGCTCTGAGCGCTGTGAGGATGATGTCAGTACTTTTGACAACTAGGGTATCATGCAGTAAGCAGCGAAAAAATGCATTAGCCAGTTTAGCAATTAGCCATGTTTTTGGTGTGTTAAACTGGCTGTATGCTGTAAGGGGCGAATCCCTGGGGAATTAATGCGCCACCACCATTTGATGAAATGGCGTGTAACCGGTGGCGAGATGGCTGCCTGGCGAGAAACTGCCGAGAAGCCGTCCCCTGCCGAGTTGTGTTTGCAGTAGAGAGAGATACGCTGCTCTCTCGGCGCAAACATCAGCACAATAAAAATTATTTTTAAAACAACTTTTATTCATAGTGTACATGTGTAGTGGGTCTCCGGAGCTGAACCGCATTGGTTTCAGGTCGGGGGACCCCCTGCTTCCCGAGATACAGGCCCCTTTATGAGGTGCCGGTATCCCTCTGCATTTAAAGGTCCCGATCACGTGACCGCGGCATGTAAACAAAGCAGAGGGATACCGGCACCCCCTAAAGGGGCCTGTATCTCGGGGAGCAGGGGGTCCCCGGACCTAAAACAAAAGCGCTTCAGCTCCAGAGACCCTCTGCACATCTACACTATGAGTAAAACACACATATCAATAAAGACTCGCTCCTTACCTTACAGGGTATCTGCTACGGTAGCGAAGCAGCATGAATATTTATTTAATACTGTACAGTGAGCAGGGGGTTTAAAAGCCTATGCCGTCTCATTTTGAAGCCAGACGCCGAGTAGGAAGGACCTCCTACTGAAGAAAGAAGACCAGGGTGTTGCACCGGATGGCAAGAAGACCCCGGAAGAAGGTAGAAGAATACAGATGAAGATGGATTACAACTAGAAGACCCCTGGATTGTCGTGTTTTATTATTTTAATGTTTATTATTTTATGTTTTTTTATTTTATGGGTTCCTGTTCGTGGATTGGTTCATGAGTAAGCTGATCAACGGGAGTCGGTGGGGGCAAGTAATGGTAAGTTAAATAAAGAAATGTATTTAATGTAACTGTGTTTTTTTTTTGCTTTTTCATGTGTTCATTATTTTTTATGCATATCATTTCTTGCCACTGTATGTATGTATGTATGTATGTCTAGAGAGATATATACATACAGGGTAAGAAATGATAGTGTTGTTAAAGCTTGATTTTCTGTATTGTAAATGATTGTGGCTATGCTGCTATGCATAGATGTGTGTTAAATGTATTTTATTATTAGAGAGATGTAAGTTTTGGGCTTTATGCTGTACTGTAGGTTATGGAGAGGCTTGCTTTAGTATATTGTAATTGTTGGTATCCTTTTTTGTATGTTTTAAACTTGTTCTCTGTTACGATAGCTATAGTTAATTGTGTAATTGGTATGGATGGTATTTTAATTGTTTAGGGATGTAATTCATGTGTGTTTATTCATTGATGGTGACTTTATTTGCTTACATAATATACTTCTTGTGATGTCAGGCTATTTGAGTTGGATTACTGTATTGTTAACATTGATTTGCAGCATGTACATGTAGTTTACATGTTATGCTACATGTATACACTGTAAATGCAATGTTTTAAGTGGCATTTGAGGCTTCAGACTGAATGATTACATGAGATTTGTGTAGGAAATTGCTTTGTAATTCATTGAGGATGTTATGCATAAGTGGTGTTGCCATTGCAGGATGGCTTCACCCCTTAATTACCTTTGAGGTTAGTACCCGATAAGGTGATTAAGGGGTTCATTGGTATGTTAATGTAATTGAAATGTATTGGCTATTTATTATTTTGGCAACGGACCCCAAGGATGATGCTGGCGACGGAGCCTTCTTATTGATGAGGTTAGTACAATTTTCTTTACTTTATTACGGTATTTAATGTGTTTAATAATGGCCAAATAATGTATTATCCCTATGTGGATAATAGTTATTTGGCACATTATTGTACTGTATGTGCTGGGGGAGGGGGTATTGGCCCCAAGGGTATTTGGTAGGACTCCCCTGTGGGTAGTGGGTGAGGGTGGTTAGGCCTCAGGGTTGGGGAGGTTAGTGGGGGAGGGTATGTGGGTGATGGTGGGTTAACCCCTTAAAGACTGTAGTGGTTAATAACCGCTATGGTGATTAAGGGGTTAGGGGACATTACATTGGATGTTTTAATTCTTGTGTCTGTTTTGCAGAAGCGGATGGGGCATGGGCAGGATGAAGATGAGGATGGCCTTCATCGTGGCAGCCGCACATCGGTGAGTGCTATATGTATTTAATGTCTTTATTGTTGTGTATGTATTTTAAATGGACAACTGCACTATTATCCATTTGTGGATAATAGTAATGTTGGCCATTACTGTATTGTATGTTGTGTATTGCTGATATGTTTATTGGGGGCATTTGTCCCCAATAAACATGCTATTATGCGTTAACCCCTTCATTACCTTAGCGGCTATCCGCATGTATTTAATGTCTTTATTGTTGTGTATGTATTTTAAGTGGACATCTGCACTATTATCCATTTGTGGATAATAGTAATGTTGCCCATTACTATACTGTATGTTAGGGGGGTATAGGTGTTGTTGGGGTCATATATATATATATATATATTTTATTTTTTATTTATTTAGTTAGTGTGGGGCTGGTGTGTGAATTTTTTATTATTGGGGTAGTGAGGTGGGCGAAGGGGGTATTAGCCCCAACGGTGGTTTTTTAGGGCTGCGTGTGGGGTAGCGGGAGGCCTTAACCCCTTCATGACCGTAGCGGTATTAACTGCTACGGTCGTGAAGGGGTTAAGTGCACCCGCAACCCCCCCGTAAGCCCTAAACAAACAACAAGGCCAAATACCCCTTCACCCACCCCCGCTACCCACAATAAACCTGGCACGGCTCTTTAACCCCTTCATTGCCTTAGCGGTTAACCGCCAAGGTAATGAAGTCGGCTTTAAATGCATTTTTCCTGCCTCGGATGCATGCCGGGGGGGTCCGGAGCTGATATTAATGGTATCAGCTCCGGAGACCCCCGGCATCAATCCCAGCCAGGAAAAAGGCCTGAATTTTTTCTAAGTGCCGATCCGCCACTCATCCGCTGCCTCTGAGCAGCAACTTGCCATCTTTTTCTTGCGTGGCTTGTCCGCCTGCAAAATGCCATTCTAGAGAGGCGAATAGCTCCGCTTAGCTACTCGCCTCTACTAGAATACAGGGTGGCGGAAAAAGTTGGATTTTTAGGTGGAAAAAAAAAACGCCAGCCAAACTGGCGGTTCTTTTGAATCTCGCCACTTTCTGGCCTTTCTGAATACGGATAGGTTTTTTAGGCGGGAAAGTGGCGAGAAGTGCCTTTCCGCTGCTTACTGCATGAGGCCCCTAGTATGCAACAGATGTGCAGACCTATGGGTCTTTTACAAGCACCAATCAGAGGTGTTATCTGTTTAGAGGTGGTGGGTATATATTGGTAGGGTTGTCACTGGGTTTTGAGCACTCCCTTGAGAAAGGTCCTGTTCCTAGGACCGAAACGTCGGGTGATTGTGCCATGTTTCCTCTAATACACTCTTGACACAGGATTACCTTGAGTGATGTCTCTTCTTTGCTGTGGTGTTCTGGGATTTGAAGTCTGCCTGGTAAGGAACTATTTACCTATATATATATATATATATGTATGTGTGTGTAACGGTGTCCCCCCCCCCCCCCCCCCCCAATCGCAGCTAAGGGCCATTACAGGGTGTGTAGTGCATATACAGGGCCGAGTTGTCCGTGATGACTTGGGGACACAGGAACAGGCTTCTGGGATTCATACCGCACATAAAACTTAGCTTCTCCCACGGTAGAACTGATTACCTCTCCCACCAGTTAGATCGCACACCAGGCTGGAGGTATATTGCAAAACAGGAATGGTTTATTACTACGGTTTGCAGTAACACAATAGGTTCTCAGCAGTCTTCTGCCGGATACAGTCTCTCAGATCAGCTATCACTGAAGATGGTCCCTGGACCGCCACTACAGGCCAAGGGCACCCGCAGCCATCCTAGCTCTTCCCCACCTCCGTAGCGGAAGCAGAGGTATTGGTCCACACTCACTCCTCCCCGTAGGGCAGAGCACATGGAAAGGCCCAAACCTCAGGCTCCCAGTCATGTGACCTGCCTTCCTCAGAGGGAAGGAACAACTAAATTTAGGGCGGTTCTTCCCTTAAGTACAGCCAGGAGGCAGACACCCCATTGTCCCAGCTACAACAGGATGTACCATACCCTGCTGTCACACAAGTGCAGTACCATATGGGAGGGGGAAAACCCCATACCAACTACTGGCAAGGCCTGCTTGTACCAGGACATACTACCAGGATGGAAACAAATTAGTAGCCACAGATGGCATGGCTGCACTCTCCCTCTGGTGGAATCCAAACGACCCTGCTTGGGTACTACATTTTCAGGTACCATCGTTAAATATAAATATATATATATATATATTAACGATACAGTGAAGCATGAAATCAGGAGACAGTATGTGGCATAAGCAGGTGAAGGACATGTATTGGCAACAGAGCACAAAATACTAATATTTTGGTCCCCAAATGGGACCTTCCTCAGGGTAGTGCAGTGATGTAATGAAAGTTAATAACATATATATTCCAAATCTCAAGTGCAAGCAATCACATAAATTACCCCAAAACAATTAAATCAGGCAAAATCTCGCCAAACCAAAGCCCCGAGTGATCTCTATACTGCTACCACAGAAGTTTTGAAAAAATGCTACGCATGTGCAGTGTCAGCTGTCCTGATTTATCCCCCATATTGCAGCATCTGAGGTTACTAGGCACCCTGACTGCAGCGTCAGTGGTTGTCCTGGTAATCTGGAAGAGCTGAGGCCTGCTATTAAGACCTGCAGTACCCACAACAATGCGATCAGCTGTGAATAGCAACACAGGGCTGGAGAGGCAATGTGAGACACCCGTGTGAGTGAGACAAATGTGAGGGAACATATATATACACAGAAAGATTTTGCAGGTGGAGATTTGCATCGCATTATGAGAGATATGCAGGTAAAATCAGCTAATGTCATGACCCTGAATAATCAGTTAGTAAACACTCAATTTCAGCCACAACCAAAAAATAGTAGCACCTCTGGCAATCACGCTGCCAGGATAATTAGTAGTTGGACGGGAGGGATCCTGTAAATAGTAAATCCCTGGCCAGACAGTGTGAAAGCTGCACAGAGGAGTCCCAGAAAGAAATCTCTCTCTGCGTATCCTCATAGCAGTTCTTCCAGACTCATGTTTGTCCTGCCCCATGATGATGTAGATGCCCGAATATAGGCCTCTACATCCTGAGGGGCAAAACTAGAGGACCATGTTCCTGTTATTTACATTATTAAGGACAGGATATTTAAAACATTTTCTGTAGAGTTTTAAATCAGGGGGTCCCAAGAGCTGAACCCCATTAATATCAGCTCTACTTCTGGAGACAGAGATCTCCATTGGGGATTCTGGTGGCAGCTGAGATTTAAAGCTTCCACGTCACGTGGGCTAATACACTGGCGACACACTTTATTCGAGCTCGGCTAGTCCCACGAATTCGGCTATACTCGGGTGTATTGAGGTTTGTGACTGTTTTCTGCCCGAGTGCATTGCGTTATTTTCCAGGCAGGGATTGAAGCATTTTATTCCCGCTGGCTGCAATACTGCACAGTATATATATATATACTGCATTACAATTCATGAATTTATGCCATCTGGTAGACACGCGAAGCATTGCAGCCTATTAAATCCTAATCATTATCATTTAACAGATCAGCCGCCCGTCAGCCAGGCATGAACCATGGCTGGGAAGGCAAACGCAACGGGGCTTGTCAGAGGTGAGGAGCGGCGCATTCCAGGTATCTGCCAGGTACATACAGGGTATTTGCTCGAATAAAGTGTGTCGCAGCAGTAGGAAGCTATCCCAGCCAGAGTGTCTACCAACACCCCTTAAAGAGGTCTATATCCCCAGAGCTGATATTAATTGGGTTCAGCTCCAGAGATCTCCTGCTTGAAACTTTTTCATTTTTACTAATAGCACCACACATTCCACATTCCACATGCACCTTGGACATCAACTTCCACTATGAATTAGAAAACCAGCATACCAACCATCGCTCACTCTAATGGCAAACATCACAAATTTACAACTTGCAAACATCTACTCAAATTTTGATTTAATTGATTTAATTGATTTAATTCCCGGCCCTGATTCTGCGCTCAACTATTTCCAATCGGAGTTCTTAAAACTCTGTGATACCCATGCTCCACTATGCACAATAAGAGTACAGGGGTCTCACTTCCGTGGGCTAAAACTGACCTTATAGCAATCTACCATTTCAGGGATGCCTTGTGGAAAAGCTACAAAGTAACTGGCACTATCAAGGATCTTAATCACTACAGATGTCTGCGGATCATTTGTACAAGGCAAACAAGACATTCAAAAGCACAATATTACTCTGACAATCTTCACCATTATAAATAAAACCCAACTAATTTCTGGAAGTTTATCAACAATATATTCCAGCCTTCTAGTCATCAACAACCAAGTTACATCACTAAGCAGGCTATTATTCTGACAAACCCCATTGACATTGCAAATGCATTCAATTTTTACTTTGTGGGGTGTTCTACTAACTTATTAGCGAAAAGCAACCCAAACCACAAACATGAGCCTCCTTCTGTTACCACACCTATAGCTTTAACCTCTCCCAACGCTGCACATAATTTGAATTTGTCCCAGTATCCGAAGAGGAGATTAAACAAGCGCTCCTCAAATTAAAAATAATCAGCCAATGTGGACCTGACTTACTGCAATCTAAGTCCCTAAATGTGGTGCCCCAGCCATTGCCAAACCAATTGCTTCTATAATCAACTCTATTAAGATATTGCCTGCAGGCCATATCCCTAAGATCTGGAAAACTGCCAGAGTTGTCCCAATCTGCAAAAGTGGGGACAAAAACACTGTCTCAAACTGCAGTCCAATACTATCCAAAGTCATGGAAAAATGGTTCACTCCCAATTAAGCGATTACTATACCAAGACAAATTTCCCTAGCCAATTCCAATTTGGCTTTTGTCCCAAACACTCCACGGTAACTACCCTGCTAAAAGTTTGCAATGAAATATAGTGTGGAATGGAACAGGGACAACTCACTGTAGCAATATTCCTAGATTTTGCAAAGGCTTTTGATACTGTGGATCATGTTATCTTGCTTAACAAACTCCAGTGCTCTGGAATAGGGAAGCATGCTTTAAACTGGTTTCCTTCCTACCTATTAGGTAGTTCCCAACATGTGTCTATCTCAAGCTCTAACTCCAACTCCTTGGATATCATCTGTGGTGCCCCGCAATGCTCTGTTCTGGGGCCCCTACTCTTCTCAGTGTTCATCAATGATCTGCGCACAGCTTGTAAGGGGAGCCTCAATACACATGTATGCAGAGGACACGATTTTATATGCACACAGCCATAGCCTCTCCGACCTTGAACACATACTTCAATCTGACTTTTTGAGACTTTAAAATTAGATTCCACAAAACAAACTATTTTTAAACACTGACAATAATGTAACAATGGTATTTGGAACCAAGGCTACATTTCTAAAGCTTCCAATGACTGAGCTCCAGATCAGAACCAATGCTAAAACCACCCTAACTCCTGTTACAAGTTTTAAATACTTAGTGCATATGGTTTGACTCACATTTAACATTCGGGATGCACATTTATACCCTGACATCCAAAACCTATGCCAAACTACTGTAGGTGTACTTTAAAGGAACAAATCCTCCCTAAGTCTGCTGATTAGAAAGTGTATCACACAGCAGATGCTAATGCCAATTATCGACTATGGGGACATACAGTAGTATATGGCTCAGCACTCCAAACCCACCTTAGCAAACTTGACACCTCTACAATTCAATAAGCAGTTTTGTTCTCCAATGCAACTATAACACACATCACTGTTAAATGCTCAAATAACTAGATTGGTCATCACTTTAGTCTAGGCGCAAAGTTCATCTTTCCTGTCTTGCATTCAAATAATTTCTGGGCAAGCTACCCACCTACACTGGCGACACACTTTATTCGAGCTCGGCTAGTCCCACGAATTCGGGTATACCCGGGTGTATTGAGGTTTGTGACTGTTTTCTGCCCGAGTGCATTGGGTTATTTTCCAGGCAGGGATTGAAGCATTTTATTCCCGCTGGCTGCAATACTGCACAGTATATATATATATACTGCCTTACAATTCATGAATTTATGCCATCTGGTAGACACGCGAAGCACTGCAGCCTATTAAATCCTAATCATTATCATTTAACAGATCAGCCGCCCGTCAGCCAGGCATGAACCCAGGCTGGGAAGGCAAATGCAACGGGGCTTGTCAGAGGTGAGGAGCGGCGCATTCCAGGTATCTGCCAGGTACATACTGGGTATTTGCTCGAATAAAGTGTGTCGGTGCAGTATCTGAACAAGCTCCTCACCCCTACCACATGGAGCACTTATCTGAGATCTGACTTCAAAAGAATGTTCATGTCCCAAGGTTCAGCAAAGTATCTGGCCGCTCCTCCTTCTCTTACCGTGCACCTCAAAACTGTAATAATCTACCGGAGACTCTCACAGCCACCACCAGTCTAAGTTCTTTCAAAACTAAACCTATTTCTTATTTTAATCTGGTCTGTAACTGTTACATACAGTACGTCTAAAATATATATTATCTCTAACTGTGCATGCTATGGCTTGTATATAATGTATACCCTGTTCACTTATGTAGCTGTATTTGTAACCTTGTATTATTTGTGATCTTAACTCTATGCCCAGGACATACTTGAAAACGAGAGGTAACTCTCAATGTATTACTTCCTGGTAAAACATTTTTATAAATAAATAATTCTCACATTATTGGATATACAGTAATTCAGTCTATCGAAAACGAATGTGTTAAATGGTGTTTGGCATTTTAAAAAGGTAGAAACACTTGACCAAGATGACTTTAATCATTTATAAATGGAAATTAACAATAAAGGTTGACATTACAGTTACAAATCTGCTTTAGACTTTTTAATTTACATGGTACACTGTATCTTTGCAGAGCTGCTATATGATTAAAATACATTTCTTTACCAAGTAAATGGCCATCTTTTATAACCTTTCTCCGCACCGTTTGGTTCATTTTGATGTTCTGATATGCTGATCATTACAGTAATGCCTATTTGATGAAAAATTGCAATAAAAATAATTTGAAGTGGTATTTGCAGTCAATGATTGATGTGCATATTACTTGTTCTGCTGTGTTTAACTGATGAATTGTGCGTTACCGATATTGTAGGTGCAAATAGATTGTGGCAATGAGCACAGACCATACTTAATTACATTTTGAAAAGCAAAAACATTGCCAGTGGATTTCCTGGAAACCGATAAAATAAATTGAAGAACAGACAAGATTTAAAAGGACCATAGCAACACTGTATAATCCAAATGTCAACAGTTTTAAGAAACCTATCTTGTAAGATATCAAATGTGCCTCAGGGATTTAAATTGAATATGCAAAATGACAAATGTATCTTTGTGCTTCATAATTTTAACAATACATTTTAGCATTAAAATGTGCCTATTAAAGCCCCATAAAAATGCGAGACATTTTTTTTTTACATTTAGTACATAGTACAGAACATGGAAGGTTTTTTCATTTTTGAAAATGTCTCTGTGGATATAAGTATAAACATTACTAAAACTGTGCATATTTAAGCCATCCATGTCCCTTATAAATCTGTGAAGATTCAATAAAAAAAAGTATGTCTTTCTTAATCAGTATCACAATCTGCAAAGCACTGTATGGGATTTTTTAAAAGAAATCTTCAGGCTTATGTTAAATATATTTATGGTTTCAATTAATTTACTCATTAGAGTAGAAATTAATGTTTACTGTGTCTATACAATATCATCTGCAAGGTCAGATTTTTTAATGGTTGTCACATTTTATTGCTTTTGAAATAAATTTGGTGCATAATTTCAAGGTGAAAAGTACAACAAATAGATAAATAACCAAAATAAATTAACACGTTTGGTCTGGACCCTAACTTGCTCATGTTCTCATGGTACTGAAATACATTTTACTTGTATTTTATTTTGACGGCAACCATAAATGTATTTAATTTTTAGATGCTTTTTAGCTAAAGTATGGTTTTTATTTGGAGTATGATATGAGATAATCCACCAGATGATTTGCATTACCATGACATCTGTCTCTTCTTACTTATATCAGAAAGAGCAATTATAGTGTTGCAGTTAAAGTGTTGCTCTTGAATATTGTGTAAAATGCACTGTATCTTAATATATTAAAACACCCTTAGGTAATTAAAACATTTGTCAAGGGCCTATTAATTTTTATTATAGTATTTCTGTATCCACTATATGACCAATGTGTTGCTATAGCACACCCTCAGATTTTGATTCTGACACCTATGGGGAGATTTAGCAGAACATAAAAGAGAAAACAGAAGAATATAAAGTAATTTACAAAATCGAATACCACAGAGGTCTCATTTTGTGGTACTGACTCAGAACCCTTGGGTGTGAAAGTGTAACAGAATGTTTATTTTTAGCACAGGAATATTCAGCTTTCCCTGAAAATAAAAGTACATGCAATACTATCCTGCTCATTTTTTTGACTATTTGTGTTCCAAGGAGTTGCTGCCAGCATCCCAGTCCTAAATAAGATAGAGAAAGGACACAATAATCTGTTTAGAAGCACTGTTTGTTAATTCATCTGCAACTTTACTACCAGTATAGTTGAGCACCTTCTGTAATGTGAATCAGTATTCAGGAAATGTTACCAATTTGAATATTTCTCTTAAGCCACTAACAAAGCTTTATATAAGGTTTCATAAACTAATCAGTTTTTTTCTATATTATAACCACAGGTTTGATAGTGATTTAAAAATCACAGCTTTATATGTGGCAACATTTAAGATCATATCTTCAGTGTTGAATTAAACTAATAGTGAACATTTTTTTTGTAACAAATTTTTATTAAAGTTATTCGGGGGAGGGGGTACAGAAAAGAATAAGGAGTGAGAGGGGACGGGACCAAAAGCATAAGGTGGGGGGGTGGGGTCCATTCATATTGCATACATCACAAGACATGGATTACATACAGTATGTTACATATCTGGTCTCTCATATCTGACCTTGGTCCATCTCCTAGAGAGGTGGTCAGAGTGCCAGAAGGTCAACTGGCTCAGCTGGATGGCCTATAATATGAGAGATGAAGCATGGCACGGCTAGGCCCCCTGCCTTGTTGGTTATTGTAAGTATCTGTCTCCCGACTCTGGGCCTTTTTTTCCCCCAAATGAACTTTGTAATATGAGACTGCAGGTCTGTTATCTCCTTGTGTATCACTGGGATCGGCAGCGTTTTAAATAGGTACATAATCCACGGGAGGAGATTCATCTTTACGCTATGGATTCGCCCTATCCAAGACACAGCGCAGTCGGACAATGCCCCGAAGTCGTCTGTTAGGGTGCAGCGGTGTGCAAACAGGGGGGTGCGCCCCATTGGGGGGGCGCAAGATTATGTAGGGGGGGCGCAGGCTGCATGCAGGGAAACCTGGGGGCGGGCAGAGCTGTGCACTGGCGGCCAGAAGCTCCGTGCTGAGGCTGCTTCCAGTTCTCTGCTGTCTGCCTGCAGAGGGGGCAGGGCCTTGCTGTGGGGCCTTCCCTGCACACAGACAAGCCCTCCTCCTCCTGTCTGTTACGCGCCCATTTTCAGCAGCACATGGGGGGACCTGAGCAGGCTTAGTTACTCC